>JACYXH010000692.1:0-147500 GCA_026745465.1 Lota lota | reverse complement strand
ACATCTTTGATAACATCATTGGGCCACAGGGGCTACTCAAACACAGGGTAGGATATTTTAAGAGGGCCTTACATCTTAGCATCTTGAATTGATTGTATACAAAACATGTGTTAAGTAGGATTGTACCAACAAAGTTTAAACCAATCAAAGATTAGAGACAACCAGAGTTCAGTACATTTAGTTTATAATGAATTAATATCTAATCTGAGATTTGTTGCACCACTTACAGAAAAACTTCGGGATACTGGTCCAATTTCTAAAATACCAAAACTTATTGGAAAATGGGGTACATGTAAGCATGGATTAGTAAATCTGAGTTCAGCGATTTAAACCGATATTTAAATTAGGGATGGGTCTGAATTTTCAAACATCAAAGTGGTCGTTAAAATATACAAAATAGAATAGCTTATGCATCTACAGTCAAAAATGTATTTTCCTTAATTTTTAAAGGCGCCGGTCCGTACCGGGGCAGTATAGCATTTGCTACATCGCTTTGAGATGGACTAGGTACATGCTTCTGTACAAACAGCAGAAACATGCAAGGTTTGGGGTGCAAATGTGTCAACGAATTAACAAGTACTCCTAAAGCAAACCATAAACGATTACAAAAATATTTAGTTTTTCAGATATCTTATAAATCTTTCCCCCGGTTAGACAAGCTTTACAATAGTTACCACCCACCAGGAACACCCTGACTCAAAACGGATATGTATTGATATTGCAGCAAAGCACTGCTGGGGTGGTGTATTAAAAGAATCACACATCTCAAATAGCAGGTTATGCCGTTTGGAACTCTTTTTTTTTAAATATAAGTTAGAAAGATATTGGATATTCAACAGATATGCACGCTCCAAATCACAGCGTTATAACTTTGGGAACTATAGAAGCAATCACTGTTATCAGTCTCGTGTGTCTGGCAGTGCAAACCTGCTGAGGAGACGGTAGGGCAGCAGCACTCCTCTCTATAGAGCCATCGTTTGGTCAATATTTCTACACAATAAGCGAATTAGAAAGTGCCCTGCACTGAACACTATAGCCAAACTAAAATGCAATTAAATTGGAGATGTCTCACATTAAAAAATATTCCAATGGATTGAAATCATTATAAGTGTATCCTGCTAGCTCTACAACAGTAAAAAGCAGCTGAAAAACTGCATGGCCAGCTCCTGTGTGGATGTAATGCACATAGAATCAGAATCAGAAAAGCTTTATTGCCAAGTACGTTTTTTAAACATACAAGGAATTTGTCTTAGTGATGTAGGTGCACGTCACGTACTCTCGTCTCTATAGACTGTATACAATACAGATTAAGCTGACTTTGGTTATGTGTTCATGTGTGGAAAACGTCGCAGACTTTTTAAAACGCTTGCAAAACGTGTAGGTCTACTCATTGACCGATAGTTTTTCTGGTATTGCATCCCTATGTCGCCCTCAACATTTTTAATTGGAAAACCAAATAAGAAAATGTTACTACCGTAATTTCCGGACTATAAGCCGCGCCTTTTTTCCCATTTTTCGATTCTGCGGCTTATATAACGGTGCGGCTAATCTATGGATTTTTACAGCTAACGGCCACTAGGGGACCTCCTAAATCTATGGATTTTACAGGTTACCAACTTTAACTCTATGGGCTCTAGGACCGGTCCGCGCACCTTTAAGCGGCGGGCTCCAGCAGGAAAAGCTGGAGGCCGGAAAAAAGTGAGACAGGTAGCGCGCAAAAGTAAACGTGGAACGAGAGACAGAACGACTAACCCTAACCCTAACTAACCCTTCAGTGGGAGGCGTGGATGACTAGCGGCGATAAATCATTCACCAAAACTGGTCGCATGCGAAAAGCAACTTTCGCTCAAGTTTGCGAGTGGATCCTGATAGCGTGGAGGAGTGTCAAAACATCCACGATCGTTAACGGGTTCCGAAAGGCTGGACTGCTGCGTGATGAAGAGGAGGACGCCGCCACAGCTGAGGCCCTTCAGAGGCTGTTCGATTCCGACAGTGACGAAGAGGAGTTCGTTGGTTTTGAGAGCGACAACGAAGGAGAGAGGAGAGTGGCTGACGAAGCTACCCTGAGCCTGTTCGTTTCCGACACTGAAGATGAGGACTTTGGTGGTTTTAGTACGCAGGAAGAAGACGGAGATGAGGATTAATGACTTGACTTTTCTGGTTACAGCCGTGTACAGCACCTTAGCCTAAAAGATGAAGACGAAGATTAATGACTTTTCTGGTAGGCTGATTACCGTATATTTTAAGCAGCCGTGTTGCTGCAACTTTAGGCTTACGCGCTTACTGTCGTGTTACAAGCACTTTATTTTGAACTTAAAAAAAACACATTTAATTTAGCCATTGATATTGCCTCGCCAAGCGCTGTAAGCTTTGTTTTTTGTTTTGGTACTACTGTAGGCTATAATGTAGATAAATATTCAAAGATGTGCACACTTTTTCAAGGTTTTTCAAAAATAGCCAAAGTTAAGTGGTTAAATGATTGTGACGCTATTAACTAATTTTGCTGGGGAACCCCTAGCACTCCCTCAAGGACCACTGGTTGAAAACCACTGGTGTAGATCACTGCCGGTATGTGCGCTGGGAGTGCACCGTTTAAGTTTGAAAGTTGAAAAGTTTGTGTGTCTGAAACGCTATGTGATACAGTACAGTTTACACAGCACAGTATATGTTCTGTAGCTACTATTGCACTAAATGGTAACACTTGAATACGTTATGCAAATATGCAACTTGTTTGTTGAAATGTTAATAAATGGGAGCTTCCTCAAGCAGCCATCTCTTTCCCGACAATCCCCTCTGTGCACGAACCCTTACATATGGTAGTTAAACATTAAAACACCTGCGGCTTATAGTCCAGTGCGGCTTATTTATGTACACATCATTCAATTTAGCTGCTGCGGTTTATACTCGGGTGCGCTTTATAGTCCGGAAATTACGGTAATAGCATTTTCGCTTTAAATTCCCATCCCTAATTTAAATGTACATTTAACCAGGAATGTCTAGGATACTCAATTGTGTCTGGGATAATTGTGTATTTGTTTATGCTTGGAAACAATGTAGATATACTAAATGTAACGCTGCAATTCATCTAGATGGATTTGGACCCCTAAAAAGCGAGCATATTTATATATATAAATGAATAACACACACACTCTCTTGGCATCAAACAAAACATGTTTCTTGTTTGCTATGCTATGTCGCTATATGGTATGTGTCAGGGTACAATGGCGGACTCAAATGCACGACTCGGACAGGGAATTAGAGTTAAGAAAGTTTAATTGTTCAAAGGGACAAAAATGGCAGATAGATGTCCGTCGTCAGAACTACAACAATTGTCTGGTAAACACGGGGGAAAACAAACACTAGGAATTGCATATGAACACTGAGAAAAAGCTAACGCGGGAAAAACGCTGGAGATGGTAACGAACGAATGAAGACAATCTGGCACAGGGAAATGGAACGCATGCGTATTTAAGCATGGGACTGAGGAAGCAGATAAATTTCAAAATAAAACAGGAAGTGAAACAAACAGACAGAAACTCAAAACAAAAGCAGGAACATGACAGTACCCCTCCCTCTAAGGCCGAACACCGGACGGCCCAGGCACCGCAGGATGGAGCAGGTAGAAATCCTGAATAAGACTGGGATCCAGTATGTTACTGGCCGAGACCCAGGTCCTTTCCTCAGGACCGTACCCCTCCCAATCCACCAAGAACTGACGTCCACGCCCCCGTTTCCGAACTGCCAAGAGACGTCGGACAGTATACACGGGACCCCCGTCAATGAGGCGAGGAGGTGGAGGGGGAGACGTGGCAGGCACCAAAGCACTCTCCTCGACGGGCTTGACCTTGCTCACGTGAAACGTGGGGTGAACCCTCATGGACCTGGGAAGCTTCAACGTAACGGCCACAGGATTAACAATCTTGGACACCGGAAACGGGCCCACAAAACGAGGGGCCAACTTACGACACTCAGTGCGCAGTGGTAAGTCCTTGGTAGCCAGCCACACCTTCTGACCCACACGATAATGAGGCGCAGCGGACCTCCGCCGGTCGGCCTGTCTCTTGTAGACAGCTCTGCTCCTCATGAGAACCTGACGAGCCCTCGTCCAGGTCCGTCGACAACGTCTGACCAAAGCCACAGCGGAAGGGACCCCCACCTCACGCTCGAGAGCGGGAAACAAGGGGGGCTGGTAACCATAGGCACATTCGAATGGGGACATACCAATAGATGAACAGGGTAGGGTGTTATGGGCATATTCCACCCACAACAGATGTTTGGACCATGTGGCTGGGTTACGAGAGACAAGGCAGCGAAGACCTGTCTCCATCTCTTGGTTGAGTCTCTCCGTCTGACCATTGGACTGAGGATGATATCCAGACGACAGGCTGACTGAGGCCCCAATAAGCGTACAGAACGCCCTCCAGAACTGCGAGACAAACTGGGGGCCTCGATCCGACACCACATCTGCAGGTAATCCATGTAACCGAAAAACGTGAGAGAGCATAACCTCCGCCGTTTCTTTGGCGGAGGGTAATTTCGGCAGAGGAATGAAATGAACCATTTTAGTAAATCTGTCCACTACCGTAAGAACGGCAGTGTTACCGTCAGAAGGGGGTAGTCCAGTGACAAAGTCCAGGGAAATGTCCGACCATGGTCGCTTGGGAACTGGCAGAGGCTGTAGAAGGCCCACGGATGCTTGGCGAGAAGTCTTGTTCCGAGCGCAAACTGGACAGGCCGCAACATACTCCATCACCTCCGTCTTCATGGATGGCCACCAGAAACGCTGCTTCACCACGAACATGGTCCTCTTGGATCCAGGGTGGCAGGTGAGCAACGATGTGTGAGCCCAATGAATGACCTGGGAACGTAGCTCAGAAGGAACAAACAGACGGTTTGGAGGACATTCCTCAGGAATATCTAAACCCTCCAGTGCCTCTTTCACCTTCGCCTCCACCTCCCATGTGACAGCTCCTATAATACAGGAGTCTGGCAAAATGTTAGTAGGAGCTAAGGGAGATGGGTCAGGGTCAAACAAGCGAGACAAAGCATCAGGTTTGACATTCTTAGAGCCAGGACGATATGACAGAGTAAAGTTAAATCTGGTAAAGAACAAAGCCCATCTCGCCTGTCGTGCATTCAGTCTCTTAGCCGATCGAAGGTACTCCAGGTTCTTGTGATCGGTCCACACCAGAAAAGGGTGCTCTGCCCCCTCCAGCCAGGGACGCCACTCCTCCAGCGCCACTTTAACAGCCAACAGCTCCCTGTCCCCCACGTCGTAATTCCTCTCTGGCGCCGACAGCTTGCGGGAAAGGAAAGCACAGGGATGAAACCGCCCATCCTCAGAGGAACGTTGAGAAAGGACGGCACCAACACCCACGTCGGATGCGTCCACCTCTACCACGAACTGGCGATGAGGATCCGGCAGAACGAGCACCGGAGCAGTGGAGAAACTCCTCTTCAGGCGAGCGAATGACTGTTCAGCCGATGGAGACCACTGGAAAGGTACCTTGACAGACGTGAGATCATGGAGAGGAGCAGCAACAGTGCTAAAGTTCCTGATAAATTTGCGGTAAAAGTTAGCAAAACCCAGAAACCGCTGTACTTGTTTACGATTGATAGGGGTAGGCCACTCAGCTACCGCCCTCACCTTGTCCAAGTCCATGCGGAACTCTCCTTCAGACACCACGAAACCTAGGAAGGAAACTGTGGTAACGTGGAATTCACACTTCTCAGCCTTAACATAAAGCTGATTATCCAACAACCGCTGTAGCACCTGCCGCACATGCTGGGTGTGTGTCTGCAAGTCTGGAGAGAAAATGAGGATATCATCCAAGTAGACGAACACAAAAACATTCAACATGTCTCTTAGAACGTCATTCACCAACGCCTGGAACACAGCAGGGGCGTTGGTGAGGCCAAAAGGCATTACTAAATACTCATAATGACCAGTAGGAGTATTGAATGCCGTCTTCCACTCATCACCACTTCTGATTCTGACTAAGTGGTAAGCGTTGCGGAGGTCGAGCTTGGTGAAAATCTTGGCCCCCTGCAGGAGTTCAAAGGCAGTAGCCATCAGAGGTAAAGGGTAGCGGTTCTTTACAGTAATGTCATTAAGTCCTCTGTAATCGATACAGGGTCGTAGGGAGTTGTCCTTCTTACCCACGAAGAAAAACCCAGCTCCAGCCGGAGAAGACGAAGGACGGATGATACCAGCTTTAAGCGAAGCTTCCACGTACTCCTTCATGGAGCCCATTTCAGGAGATGACAGAGAAAACAATCTGCCCTTGGGAGGGGATGTACCAGGCAGCAGATCAATGGCGCAGTCATAAGGTCTGTGAGGGGGCAGTGAAGTGGCTTTAGTCTTATTGAATACCTCCCTTAAGTCCAAGTAGCATTCAGGAACGCCGGTGAGGTCAGGAAAATCCGATGTCGGTTCCTCCTGACTGCCATTGACGGGAACGGTCTCACTACCACCCACCTCAATGCTCGTGGCGAAACAAGACAGTTTGCAGTTTTCTCCCCATTCCACAATCTTGCCCGAAAGCCAGTCAATGTGAGGATTGTGAGATGTGAACCACGGAAACCCGAGAACCACCGGGTGTGCAGGAGAGTCAAACAGATGAAAAGTTAACGTCTCAGTGTGACCATCCAAGAAAGTCACGGTCACTGGAGATGTGCAGTGCGTAATCCTCCAGAGTAGCTGGCCATCCAGAGCCGCTGCCTCCAACGGTTTGGAAAGCCGAACAGGGTCCAAACGAAGTTTCTTGGAGAGATTGATGTCCATAAGGCTGGTGTCAGCGCCTGAATCCATTAACACCGCCTGCGTAAGTGTAACAGAACCATTAGTCAGGGTGACCTCAACCTTGGGACGAGGGAGACAACTAGGAATGTGTGTACGGCTAACCAGCGCCCTCCGGTTTACTGATGAGCCCCCGTCTTTTACTGGACAGAATGCAATACGATGACCCAGCTGGGCGCAATAGAGACAGCGTCCCTCTCTCATGCGACGTTGTCGCTCCTCTGGAGAAAGGCGAGCTCTACCCAACTGCATCGGCTCCTCAGCTGCCAGTGTCCCGGAATATGACTCACCAGGTTGGCGTAGTTCTGGTGTGGAAGAAGAGGTGCCATGAAGAACTTTGGAGGTAGACATACTCGGACGGAGAAGGTCTGACGAAGCAGTTTGAGACCGCTGAGCAGTTCTGGATGACCAATGCTCCCTCTGCCGGTCACTTGAAAAACTGCTTCCATGATGTTCCTCTCTCTCCCTTTCCAGCAGTCGTTTGTCTATCTTAATAGCCAATGCTATAAGCGAATCCAAATCCGCTGGTAAATCCAAAGGTGCCAAGTGATCCTTCACCTGAGCCGATAATCCACACAGGAATGCATCAGAAAGAGCAAAAGCATTCCAGCCGCTCTCGGCAGCCAGAGTGCGAAACTCAATGGCGTAGTCCGAAACCCTTCTTCTTGCTTGTCGTAATCCCACCAAAGCACGAGCAGCCTCCCTACCGGGAGAAACATGCTGAAAAATCCGTGAAAAAGTCTGAGTAAAGCATATATAAGAGTCACATACCGCAGACTTCTGGCTCCACTCAGCTGCTGCCCATGACTCTGCTCTTCCAGAAAGATGTGAAATAATAAACGCCACTTTAGCTCTATCCGAAGGGTAAGCGACCGCCTGCAGCTCAAAATGGAGTTCACACTGGGTCAAGAATGCCCGGCAATCTCCGGAATCCCCAGAAAATCTCTCCGGACGAGCAAGATGCGGAAACGGCGAGGAGGAAGGCCTTGCTTCCGTAGAATCTCCACACGAAGACGTTGAAGCGGGAGTGGCGGCGTCCCCTCCAGTAGACGACTCCCTCGTAGCGAGACGTTGAAAATGAGTGATGAGCTGAGCAATCTGGTCACTCACTCCGATCACCTGGTTCTCCCGGCGATTAGCCGTCGCCACCAGCTCATCCCGAAAAATATGGAGTTGTTCTTCATGCTGCTGCAAACGTTGAGCTTGAGCGCGCAGAGCCGATCGAATCGCTTCCGAGTCGGCTGAGTCCATGTTGGCCAGATTGTACTGTCAGGGTACAATGGCGGACTCAAATGCACGACTCGGACAGGGAATTAGAGTTAAGAAAGTTTAATTGTTCAAAGGGACAAAAATGGCAGATAGATATCCGTCGTCAGAACTACAACAATTGTCTGGTAAACACGGGGGAAAACAAACACTAGGAATTGCATATGAACACTGAGAAAAAGCTAACGCGGGAAAAACGCTGGAGATGGTAACGGATGAATGAAGACAATCTGGCACAGGGAAATGGAACGCGTGCGTATTTAAGCATGGGACTGAGGAAGCAGATAAATTTCAAAATAAAACAGGAAGTGAAACAAACAATCAAAACAAAAGCAGGAACATGACAGTATGTTGTGCAGCCAAAGAAGGAATACAAATAAATGTTACTTAAAAATAAGTACAATTACTTACCAACCAAGATACAAAGCTTTACAAATTAAAGACTTGAAACACTTGAAGATAAGATAAATGGACAATGTAGCAAACCTAGGAAGGAAACTGTTGTAACATGGAATTCACACTTCTCAGCCTTAACATAAAGCTGATTATCCAACAACCGCTGTAGCACCTGCCGCACATGCTGGGTGTGTGTCTGCAAGTCTGGAGAGAAAATGAGGATATTGTAGATACTGGCACAGTTGAGTGTTTTGACCCTAGTGTGTTACGGTACTACGAGTGGCTCTCGGGAGACGGCCCCCGGAAATGGATATTGTTATACGGCGGGAACTCGAGGCAGGTAGACCTTATATCTGTTAAGCTGTGGACGTTAATAAAAAGAAGTTCAACTTTACCTCGGTTGCATTATTGACAAAACTACATGGTGTCAGAAGTGGGATTCTGGAGACATTCCTCGGACGACTCCGTCTCTAGAAAGTAGTCTACGCCAACGTTTAAAGTCACAACCGCGGTAAGCAACAACACAAAATGGCAGATGGATTCAGACGTCCGGACCCTCTCACTTTCGATGAGAATGTGGCAGACCATTGGCGCAAGTTTGAACGAGAATACGATATCTTCATTGCCGCCGCACACAGCGATAAACCTGCCCGAACCAGAGCTTATATACTCCTTAACCTCGCAGGACCAGAGGCTATAGAGAGGGAGCGGTCATTCACATATTCACCCGCGGTACTAGGAGCACATGACAACATCGTCACTCCAGCGGAATCCAGAGAGGACCCCGAGTGTCTTAAAAGGAAGTTTCAAGAAATATGCAACCCTGAAACAAACGTGATAATGGAGAGGCACAACTTCAACACCAGACATCAGAAACCTGGCGAAACCATCGAGGCATATGTGAGTACATTGAGAAATCAAGCCAAAAACTGCAATTTCGGTGCATTGGAAAACGAACTGATAAGAGACAGACTGGTATGTGGAACAAGCAGCGACAGTGTCAGACGCACACTGCTAAAAGAGACTGACCTAACGCTGTCCAAAGCAGTACGCATTTGCCAAATCAGCGAACTCACAGAAAAACACAGCAAAACCCTCTCCACGCCAAAAACGGTGACAACCGCCAGTGTAGATGCTGTACAAATAAAACATAACGTCTTCAGCAAAATTAAGCGCACTATGAAGGAAAATTCACCATCAATCTCCAGCTGCCGGAATTGTGGGGGGACCCATCCAGCAAAGCGTGACCAGTGTCCAGCTTTTGGCCGGCAGTGCCACAACTGCGGGAAGCAGAACCACTTCAAAGGCCAGTGCAGGTCCGCCAAGTCCAGCAGACCAAACAGACAGGTAAACCAGCTATACGCCGAATCAGACACTGACCGTGACAGTGAAGACACAGTCACCATTGACGGCTTGTCTTTGCATGATGATGAAAGGAAAACTGGCAAGGAAGGTCGTTGTTTTATGACTGTTAATGGCAAACAACTAAATCTGAAAGTGGACACAGGGGCGAGATGTAACGTTATGTCCCTACACACATACAAACTCTTCAGGCACGTTGAGGAACTGCACGTGCCAATTAAAAAGATAAATCTCGTAGCATTTGGCGGATCTATGATCAAACCAATTGGCACTGTGACATTACCATGCAGGCTAAATGAACGGCAGTATAGCCTGCAGTTCCAGGTGGTGAAAGAAAATGTTCACTCCATTGTTGGCCTACAGGACAGCCTAAAGATGAAGCTGGTCACTTTCAGCAGTGAGGTATTCCACCTAGACTGTGTAAAGGATCACACCCTGTCACGGAAAATGTTTCAGGAATATGCAGACCTTTTCAAAGATGAAGTTGGTAACTTACCTGTAACATACTCGATGAAGGTAAATCCAGAAATAACACCAGTCGTCAGCCCTCCACGTCGTATCCCAGCTGCCATGCAAAGAAAAGTGAAACAAGAGCTCCAAAGAATGCAAACTTTGGGAGTAATTGAACCTGTGGATGAGCCTACAGAATGGGTTTCAAATTTGGTGGCCACTCATAAGAAAGAGACGGGTGACGTGCGCATCTGCATAGACCCCAGAAACCTAAACAAGGCCCTCATGCGCCCCCACCATCCCATGCGCACAGTGGAGGAGGTTGCCGCTCAGATGTCAGGTGCCACCATTTTCTCGGTCCTTGATACCAAAAGCTCCTTCTGGCAAGTCAGACTGGATGCTGCCTCATCTCTCCGCACAACATTCACAACTCCCTACGGCCGATTTAAGTTCCTAAAGATGCCGTTCGGGATTAGCACAGCCTCAGAAGTGTTCCAAAGAGCCATGGAACAAATCTTTGCAGGATATCCATGTGCTATAATCGTGGATGACATCATCATCGGTGGCAAAGATCCTGATGAGCATGAAAGAAACCTGAAAATGGTACTGGATCGTGCCAGAAAGGTAAAACTGACACTGAATCCAAACAAATGCAAGTTTGGACTCAACAAGGTGAGCTATGTTGGGCACACATTCACAGATCAAGGACTAAAAGCAGACCCCAAAAAAATTAAAGCATTAGTGAAATACCACCCCCAGAGGACAAGCCAGCTCTACAGCGCTTTCTAGGGATGGTAAACTACTTGGGCAAATTCATCTCAAACCTGAGTGAACTCACCACACCGCTACGTCAGCTGCTTCACAAGGAAGTGGTATGGAATTGGACGGAGCACCAACAGAATGCTTTTGACAAACTCAAAACCTGCATCAGCAGCCCACCTGTACTCCGTTACTATGATGTAAGGCAACCAGTGACGCTCACCTGTGATGCTTCACAATATGGTTTAGGGGCTGCCTGCCTCCAAGAGGGGAACCCGGTGGCATACGCGTCTCTCACATTGACCCAGACGGAGACGAGATACGCGCAAATAGAGAAGGAACTTCTAGCAGTGGTCTTCGCCTGCTACAAGTTTTATGACTACATCTACGGCAAGCCGGTCACGATTGAGACCGACCACCAGCCCTTGGTCACCATTCACAACAAACCATTTCACACCATCCCAGCACGCCTGCAACGCATGATGCTACAGTTACAAAAATTCAACTTGACTCTCACCTACAAGAAAGGAAAACACCTCTACCTAGCCGGAACCCTTTCCCGTGCACCAAGATGCAACGTCAGAGGCCAGAACGGCCAGAGTTCGAGGTGATGACAGTTCAACTGATATCTCCACGGCGTCTTGAAGAACTCCGTAAATACACTGCTGCAGACACAGTGCTGCAGAAACTCACCCACTTCATTCAACAGGGCTGGCCAAGACGTCCGTGCAGCGTACCTACAGAGGTGAGACCATTCTTTGGTTTCCGTGATGTACTCACCGTCGAAGACGGGATCATCATGAAAGGAAACAGGGCAGTTGTGCCCACCGCCCAGCACACTGAGTATTTGAAGGTGCTACACATGGGACACCCAGGAGTTGAATCCACAAAGAGAAGGGCGAGGGAAAGTGTTTTCTGGCCATCAATAAATGAGGACATTCAGGATGTCATTATGGCATGCGGCGTCTGCAACAGCCTGAAGCCCCACCAGCAAAAATAGCCGCTAAAACTGCACACAGTCCCGGATCTGCCCTGGTCGCTCGTCGCCACAGACATATTTGAATGGAGGAATCACCACTACCTGGTGCTTGTTGATTCATACTCTGGGTGGTTTGAGATGGACCGGCTCAGCTGCCTGTCATCATCGACAATCATCGACAAGCTAAAGCACCATTTCTCTGTCCACGGGATCCCACAGAAGCTATGCTCGGACAACGGCACCCAGTATACTAGCCAGGCCTTCCATGACTTTGGCCGATCCTGGGATTTCCAGCATGTGACAAGCAGTCCTGAATATCCACAGTCCAATGGCCTCAGTGAGAGGGCTGTAAGGAGTGCAAAGAAACTGTTGGAGGTCACAGCGAGAGACGGGACAGATTTCTACCTGAATCTGCTCGGCATTCGAAACACGCCCCGAGACAACACTCTGGGCTCACCTGCACAAAGGCTGTTGTCCCGTCGCACTCGGACTATTCTGCCTGTCTGCAAGCAATTGCTGAAACCAGCTGCGAAAACCCTGACCAGCATCAAAGCACAGTTAACAAAGAAGCGGCAGACACAAAAACACTACTACGACAAGACCAGCAAACCACTACGCCCCCTGGCACCAAACCAGGTGGTACGACTCCAAACAAAAAGGGGACATAACACTGTGGGAATCGTGAAACAAAAGTGTGATGAGCCACGCTCATATGTGGTGGTTTCTGAAGGGAAGGAATACAGGCGTAACCGACGCCACATCCTGCCAGTGATGGAGCCACAGCCTTCAAGGAGCACCACGTACACTGATGAATCGAACACAGGAGAATACACACCCGACGTGGACATGGAGAAAATACAAGGGACTGGAACAACTAAACAAACACCACCAGAACAATGTCACAGACTACCAAGTCTAGAAAAGCCTCCCACCAGTGTATCCCAGCAACACGTGGAACCGCAGGCCAGAAACCCAGTTCAAGCTGCCACTTCCATGTATATCACTAGGTCCGGCAGAGTCTCGAGGCCAAATACAAAATACATGAACTGAATGAGCTACTCAAGTCTATTGAATCCAAACTGTTTGGAATAACACTTTGTTCTTTGAGTTATACATAATGTTCCAGTCTGTTAATGCATTTACTTGTGGGACACTCGCACTTCATTTTATGTCAACCAGATCATATTTGTGTTTCTATTACAAAACTGCTGTTAGTGCAGACGTATGCTGTTCAATGTTTCTCATGTTCAGGAGCCACAGCTAAAGAAGGGGGATGTAGATACTGGCACAGTTGAGTGTTTTGACCCTAGTGTGTTACGGTACTACGAGTGGCTCTCGGGAGACGGCCCCCGGAAATGGATATTGTTATACGGCGGGAACTCGAGGCAGGTAGACGCTATATCTGTTAAGCTGTGGACGTTAATAAAAAGAAGTTCAACTTTCACTCGGTTGCATTATTGACAAAACTACAGATATCATCCAAGTAGACGAACACAAAAACATTCAACATGTCTCTTAGAACGTCATTCACCAACGCCTGGAACACAGCAGGGGCGTTGGTGAGGCCAAAAGGCATTACCAAATACTCATAATGACCAGTAGGAGTATTGAATGCCGTCTTCCACTCATCACCACTTCTGATTCTGACTAAGTGATAAGCGTTGCGGAGGTCGAGCTTGGTGAAAATCTTGGCCCCCTGCAGGAGTTCAAAGGCAGTAGCGATCAGAGGTAAAGGGTAACGGTTCTTTAAAGTAATGTCATGAAGCCCTCTGTAATCAATACAGGGTCGTAGGGATTTGTCCTTCTTACCCACGAAGAAAAACCCAGCTCCAGCCGGAGAAGAAGAAGGACGGATGATACCAGCTTTAAGCGAAGCTCCCACATACTCCTTCATGGAGCCCATTTCAGGAGATGACAGAGAAAACAATCTGCCCTTGGGAGGGGATGTACCAGGCAGCAGATCAATGGCGCAGTCATAAGGTCTGTGAGGGGGCAGTGAAGTGGCTTTAGTCTTATTGAATACCTCTCTTAAGTCCAAGTAGCATTCAGGAACGTCGGTGAGATCAGGAAAATCCGATGTCGGTTCCTCCTGACTGCCATTGATGGAAACGGTCTCACTACCACCCAACTCAATGCACGTGGCGAAACAAGACAGTTTGCAGTTTTCTCCCCATTCCACAATCTTGCCCGAAAGCCAGTCAATGTGAGGATTGTGAGATGTGAGCCACGGAAACCCGAGAACCACCGGGTGTTCAGGAGAGTCAAACAGATGAAAAGTTAACGTCTCAGTGTGACCATCCAAGAAAGTCACGGTCACTGGAGATGTGCAGTGCGTAATCCTCTAGAGTAGCTGGCCATCCAGAGCCGCTGCCTCCAATGGTTTGGAAAGCCGAACAGGGTCCAAAATAAGTTTCTTGGAGAGATTGGTGTCCATAAGGCAGGTGTCAGCGCCTGAATCCATTAACACCGCCTGCGTAAGTGTAACAGAACCATTAGTCAGGGTGACCTCAACCTTGGGACAAGAGGGACAACTAGGAATGTGTGTACGGCTCACCAGCGCCCTCTGGTTTACTGATGAGCTCCGTCTTTTACTGGACAGAATGCAATACGATGACCCAGCTGGGCGCAGTAGAGACAGCGTCCCTCTCTCATGCGACGTTGTCACTCTTCTGGAGAAAGGCGAGCTCTACCCAACTGCATCGGCTCCTGCGAGCTGCCAGCATCCCGGACGGCCAGGTCGGCGTAGTTCTGGTGTGGAAGAAGAGGTGTCATGAAGAACTCTGGAGGTAGACATCCTCGGACAGAGAAGGTCTGACGAAGCAGTTTGAGACCGCTGAGCAGTTCTGGATGACCAATGCTCCCTCTGCCGGTCACTTGAAAAACAGCTTCCATGATGTTCCTCTCTCTCCCTTTCCAGCAGTCGTTTGTCTATCTTAATAGCCAGTGCTATAAGCGAATCCAAATCCGCTGGTAAGTCCAAAGGTGCCAAGTGATCCTTCACCTGAGCCGATAATCCACACAGGAATAAATCAGAAAGAGCCAAAGCCTTCCAGCCGCTCTCAACAGCCAGAGTGCAAAACTCAATGGCGTAGTCCGAAACCCTTCATCTTGCTTGTCGTAATCCCACCAAAGCACGAGCAGCCTCCCTACCGGGAGAAACATGCTGAAAAATCCGTGAAAAAGTAAGAGTAAAGCATATATAAGAGTCACATACCGCAGACCTCTGGCTCCACTCAGCTGCTGCCCATGACTCTGCTCTTCCAGAAAGATGTGAAATAATAAACGCCACTTTAGCTCTATCCGAAGGGTAAGCGACCGCCTGCAGCTCAAAATGGAGTTCACACTGGGTCAAGAATGCCATACAATCTCCGGAATCCCCAGAAAATCTCTCTGGACGAGCGAGATGCGGAAACGGCAAAGAGGAAGTCCTTGGTTCCGTAGAATCTCCCTTTGAAGACGTTGAAGCGGGAGTGGCGGCGGCCCCTCTCTCCGTTCCAGAACCAGTAGACGACTCCCTTGTAGAGAGGCGTTGAAACTGAGTGGCAAGCTGAGCAATCTGGTCACTCACTCCCATCACCTGGTTCTCCTGGCGATTAGTCGTCGCCACCAGCTCATTACGAAAGATATGGAGTTGTTCTTCCTGCTGCTGCAGACGTTGAGCTTGAGTGCGCAGAGCTGATTGAACCACTTCAGAGTCGGCTGAGTCCATGCTGGCCAGATTGTACTATCACGATACAATGGCGGACTCAAAATGCACGACTCGGACAGGGAATAACAGGTAAGAGAATTTAATTGTTCAAAGAACAAATGCAGGCAAAGGAACAAAAATGGCAGGTAGATATCGTCGTCAGGAGTAAAACAATTGTCTGGTAACACTGGGAAGAACAAGCACTAGGAATTGTCTAGGAACACTGAGAAAAAACAAGCACTGGGAATAACGCTGGAGTGAGTAACAAACGAACGATTACAATCTGGCACAGGTAAATTGGACTCGTGTGTATTTATGCATGGGGACTGAGGAAGCTGATAAATTTCAAAATAAAACAGGAAGTGAAATAAACAGACAAAAACACCGAATAAAAGCAGGAACATGACACAAATGTCTGATAAAGTGGTCTAAACGTTTTGAGATTAACACTTTAAGCCACTATCTATTGCCGATTGAGGCAACACAATGATATTGAGCCTACGGCCCACTGATGAAAGCCATTGCATTTGTAGTATTATGAATGACCGGGTGACATTTCCAGGAAAAAGCACTAGCGGGGCACAGGTTGGACACTATTTCCATCACCCAGCAGTGGTTGTTCCACCAGAGAGGGTAGACGGAGCTAACGCGACAGAGTCATCCTTCAACTCTTCTTCAACAGCTGCATACTGTTTTTTCATGTCTCTGCTAGTGTTGCCAGTAAACCAACTGCCAACTGACTGACGTCACACAGGCAACACTGTTTGGATTTCTGGGAAGTGAAGGCCAAAGCACACCTTCAATTACTGCTTAGCGCCATAGGAATCGCCAAAGAGAATGAAATGGAAATCTTTGAGATTGCCTACTTTTAAATAATGGATAAACAGAATTAAAACTAGACATGTCGCCACATTTGCATTTTCTGAAGATAATGCGTGTGAGCAAACTCATCGTGTGCGCAATATTCAGTGAGCATGCTGACATGCTAATGCTAGCAAGGCTAATGAGCGAGCACCCCGAGCTTCAAGTCCCTGGGCCGCTTTGAAGCCGACTTGCGATTGATTCAACAACGGGGCTGATTGTTTTTCTTTGATGGCGAGTTATAGCGCCCCCTGTCGCCGAAGTGGTGCTTTTCTTTTTGGAGACCTTCTTAAGTGCGGTTTCTATACGTGTACCAACTTTGACAACTCTGCTTTGTTCAACTTCGGAATGTTTGAAGTTAGCGTTTTATCCCCATTGACCTCCATTATAATAAATAGCTCGCTGAGCAATTGCAACAGTGGTTATTTGAAATTGACCCTGTGACGTCATTTCTTTAGCTATTATTACAAAACTTTCCACATTACCTAAGGGGGATGTCCATGATGTGCCCACCAAGTTGTAGTTCCCTGGGGTACTCTGAAGCAGACATGGAAGTTATTGAACAATGGCGGCTCATTTGCATAATTGTATTTTTAATTTAAATAACAAATTTAAAATAATCTAAATCAAAATAATACCATAACGTTGGGCAGTATTAAGGAGCATGTGAACCAAATTAAATCCAATTTCTTCAAGGTTTACCAAAACTTTCAAGGTACAGCTAAATCTATCCCGACGGACCTTATGGGTCCTTGAGGCAAAAAGATTCAGCATGTCAAATAAGGTACAGACACTAAGTTTCAGAATTTTTTATAAAACGGGGCGTGGCCGTTAAGGTTTGACCACAAGTTATAGCGCCCACTGTGGTCACAGCAGTACCAAACATTCTTACCTCCGGTCTACATATGCCTATTTAATTTGACAACTCTTAGGTGTTCAGGTTTGGACTGGTTGATTTAAGTGTTTTTGCCCCATTCACTTTCCATATTAAATATTAATATTATAAATATTAATTTAAAAAAATGTCTGCAATGGTTGGTCTCTAAAAGTAGCAGTGGCTTGCTTTGCAACCACACTAATAACAATAATAAGAAGAAATATGATAACAACAGTGTGGCTTGCTTTTCAACCACACTAATAAGAAACATGATAACAATAGTGTGGCTTGCTTTGCAACCACACTAATAAAAAGAAACACGATATGAATAGTGTGGCTTGCTTTGCAACCACACTTATAAAAAGAAAGAATAACAATAGTATGGCTTGCTTTGCAAACCCACTAATAAATCTAGGATTACGGTCAAACTTTAAATCAAAATTAAAGGATGGTTTAAATTATCAGGGTTATCCTGATCATTTTTAAACGAGGGGTTACATTTTATCCAACAGAATTAATAGCTATACCTCGATTTAATCCAGGATACAATTTCCTCTAGTTGATGAAACCCACCATAATGAGTCTTTTAATACACAATTTTCGAGTTGTACATTTGGTTTTGTTGCTTTGATATTTGAAACCACATAATCACAGCATCTATCTATATAGATCAAAGAAATACAATGGTATAACCTTTATATTTGAGAACATTTCTATATTCTACAAAACTCTATAATAGTTAGAGTTTAGATTGCGTCAAGATTCAAAAGCTAAAAGCAGGGTATAATGTGCACAAAGCTATCTTGTCTATTACAAGGCATTGGAGGTCTGTGCAGGCTGCATGTTTATACTTCTACTTCTACTCTAACTCAAGGTAACTCAACCCACTTATCAGTAAATTACCTAAATATAGTATGTGGCTTGGAAATGTAATGTACATCACAGTATATCACTGAAATGGGATCCTATGTCGAACTGATGTCTAGAGACGGTGCCTTTGCTGAATTTCTACACACCTATGCCAATGCCGAGCAGGAAAACAACCCTGATGTTGCATAACAACATGAAGTTGCTAGGGCTATTCAATGATACTTATGACATTTGTTAGTAGTAGTTGGACATCATGTTTTTCATTTTCCCAATTGGTGTCATTTTTCATTTTACTTGTTTGATTGCAACATTTTCTTTATCTAATTTAGACACGCGTGCTTGTAACCCATGGCCTGAGCTACTTGCCCCAAGTTGACCTTATCCTAGTCATGGTGAATGGAGAGATCACTGAAATGGGATCCTACGTCGAACTGATGTCTAGAGACGGTGCCTTTGCTGAATTTCTACACACCTATGCCAATGCCGAGCAGGAAAACAACCCTGATGTCACCGGTGAGAGAGACACAATACAACACACATACACTCATGCCGATATGTTTGAAAACATGTTTTCACGATTTAGTAGAATTGATCCTGTGATTTGTCATGTTGATGGTGTTCATAGCCGTTGGGTAAGGTAATTAAGTCACCATCTCCAGACTGAAAAGTGATAAGAAAAGCATAATTATAATTCAAACTAACATTATCTTCACGTGTTTCTTTCTGAATTATTATTATATTATAATCTGTTTACTTTTTTTCACTTGTCTTCCCTGCCCTTCTGTGTAGATGAAGAATATGATGAGAAGAATGAAAAAGGAAACGCTGAAGGTATGAGCTGTGTTGTGATATTTGTACAATAAGGAACATGAGCTTGTATATTGAAATATTTAATACCCTTAAAGGTAGTCTGTAGAATTGTGTGGCATCTAGCGGAACAGACTTGGCAGAAATGAACATATTATTTGTGTTATCCCCACAGCTACGACCCATTTGTGATTTATTTTTTAGTACCGTCGTTGTGTAGGTGCGTTATAATGAGCAACGTTTCACATGTAATGCGCCACACACCGTGGCGTTATACTATACTAGGCTATCCGAGAAGCTTAAACCTCTTGGACGTGGACATCAAAATCAACCGCTGGCCAGACAGACTACCACACATCCACACACACTGTGTTGTTATATGTGTCCTAGAAGCTTAAACCCCTCTTGGACGCAGACATCAACATCAATTGCTGCACATACAGAGCTCCATATATGGATACACATAGCATGGTATTACACTACAAGCGTCCGAGAAGCTTAACCCTCTTTCAGACGCTCCTCATATAGCCTAGTGAAGACGAGCACACTCCGATTCACTTTTTAATACTAGTTTGAAATAGTGTACAGATGGCAGTTTGCGGATGAGGGCCGGGGTGAAATGATAAGTAGGTGTGCATTCTTTAATATTGTTTTGGAGAGGTAGACTTGTTGAGGTAGTTTCCCCATTCGATAATTAAAGGTAGGCTTTCACTCTTTCAGAGAAAGTTGGTATCCAAAACTAAACTGTTGCAATACAGCTGCACGCCATCATATTATCAAAAGCAACCTATATTCACGTACCGCAGTGCAAGTAAACATTGGCTTGTAGCGCCAACTGCTATTGAGGTGAATGAGCAATACATCAGATAGATAATTATAGGTCTATGAATGCAGTTTACCACTATGGGGGCAATAAGAGGACTGTGTAAGAAACTGAAATAGGCTGTTACATCCGCCATATCATTTGACCATGGTGTCTATGACAAAGAAGAATCTGCAACCTCACTGCTAGTCTCTACTATATTCTACACACTGGACCTTTGAGGAATAACTTAAGTATTGTATTATTTCACATTATAGCAGAAATGTATAACCTATTTTATACATTCTATGAGTCCAACATGAAGAAACAGAGTAACTGTGGCTTATAATAATTTAATACATTTAAGAATGTACTGTAATTGATTAATGTACACACACACACACTTGAACTTGCTTATAATTTTGTTTGGTAATGTCATTTTAGAATTTTAACAACACACGCATGTTTAGGAAAATTAATTGATATGTAAACAAGGTGCATAGCTGGCCTCTTAAATGTTTTGCACATTTAGCGTTTTTTCCTTTATGCTATTCTGGCTTGGCTCGACTCTGTTTGACTTGGCGCAGCAGCCCAGCGCGGCTGGGATTTGCGTCCCCATAACAACAGGGCTACCCGCTTGAAGGTGGGTCTTTAATGATCTCGCGGTTGTCTTGAGTCAATGACTCAACACATACACTTAGTGTAGCCTATATACATTAAATGTCTCCGAAACAAATCAAATGTCATTTGATTCAATTAAACCTTTACACAACCATTTAAACCAGGAAAAGCTTGGATGTAGCTTGTTCCAACATTCCCATCTTTGTCTTCAGCTGTACTGATCGTACAAGTCCTTTCTTGTCGGGGTAGGTCTTTGTCACTCTTGCCATTATCCAAAATCCTCTACTTCACTTAGGATGGTTTGAAGCCTTTCGTCATTTAAAGACTGTTGTTGTAGAATCTGTAGGACCTTCCTGACCATCCTAATTAGATGCTCCCATGCACCACTATAATGGGATCCACTAGGAGAATTGAGCTTCCAATCACTACCTTTTTGCTGTAGGGCATCCTGGATCTTACTGTGGTCCACAGCAGATATGGTTTCCCTTAGTTCCCGCTCAGCTCCGATGAAGTTTGTACTTGGCCTCTGCAACACATGAACCTATCGATGGCATTCATTCAATAATTGGTATTAAGGGAGTAGGCAACCTCTAAATGTACTGCTCTGCTGACCATGCAGGTAAAAGTTAAAATTTCATGTAAAGGGGGCAAGTCGGGACAAATTCTGTCTTCTGGTATAAATCAGCCATTTTTTGTTCAGAAGGCTTTCCTTGAAAGCGCAGACAGACCACACAATCCGATATATAATACTTTAATACTAGTTTCCATTGGTAATTCAGTCATTTCTGTGCAAAGTTGAATGCATATGGTACATGTCCAAGTTGTTTGTGAATGTATTAAAGAAAGATTTTTGATACATGCTGATCATTTAGAGAGTAAGACTTGAGGTTTCATTTGTCCAGGAAAGGCTGCTTGGCTGAGGCTTCCTGTAGAGTGTGCTTGTCCTCTTTACACCTGACTCTCTGCTTTCCAAATGAGAGATTTCCTCCTTGAATCTGTCCCTCTGTCCTTAAGACATGATGGCATATTCTGCTCTGGAAATGTCACTCACTGACAGTGATTTGGGCCCCTTTTGCACTTTTAGCCCTTCTCATCTCCTCCACTTTTGCAGATTGTGGGAAAGACCTGCCAATAACCTAAGAGGCCATGATCTCTTTCCTTTTTCTGCTTAGCTCAGGTAGAGTGGTTCTGAGTCTGAGGAACCAAGCATCGGAAAGTTTGGTCCAGTCGGAAAATGCATTCATGAGCTGGCTAGTAGAACACTCTGAATGGGTGATGAAGTTCATGATAAAGTCTCTTTTGGTTTCTGAGGCAATGGGCTGGGAGTCAAAAGGCTTGGGCCATTCCAGCTCTTATTTCCACAGGAAGTCAGATCATTTTGATCCACCTAGTATATAGAAAGAATTTGTCAGCTGGTGAACACCTGGTGGCATCATCTGCGGGGTTGCACTGAGTTGATGTACCTCCACTGATCAACCTTAGTTGCTTCGCTTAAAGGTGCCACTCAGTTGGCCATGAAAGTGTGGAAATGCTTTGTTTCTTTGTTGATATATTTAAGCACAGGCTGACTCATATAGCTGGAGATGCAGATCTTCAGATCATCTTATCTACCTCTAACAGACAATACTGCAGTGGTGAGTTCAAGCCTAGGCATTATTGTCAGCTTTAATGGTTCAACTCTGGGTTCACCCAACATGAATGTCATAAATATCCTCCTGTCCTGATTCCAGGGCTGCAAACTTGTCACCTTTTGGCGAAATTCGCAGTTTTCACATCAAATAGGGCATCCACGAGAATTGTGTAGATCTGAAAAAAGTTTGGGGGGTCTACATCTCATCCAATTCATCGATTATTAGACAATGAGAGGCAGAGTAGGGCGGGCCATGTCTTCACCATCTGTCTGCTCTGTTGGTTAAACTCTGCTGCTGCTGCTAGACCATCTCGTGCTGCTCGTTTGCTCCTGCAAACTGCTATCTACACTTCCAGGCAGCGTGGAGAACACTCACTGTAAGCAATGCGGGTGATGAGTTTAGCTTGTCGTCTTAAAGAGCCAGTGAACCCACTGTTTCAGCTGGAATTCGAACACTGAGATTAAAAAAAAAATGTTTTGGGTTGAGTTTTAGGAAAGAGGAGGGTGTGTTATCCCCATGGTTATGACCCACGAACACTTTGTGATACCTTTTTTGTATCGTCGTTGTGTATGTGTGTTATAATGAGCAATGTTGTATATGAAATGTGCCAAACACTGTAGCGTTATACTATAGGTGTCAGGGAAGCCTAACCCTAACTCGGACGCGGACATTCAATTAACTGCTGCTCAGACGGAGCTTCACCAGCCACACACACCATAACGTTATACTATATGTGTCCGGGAAGCCTAACCTTGGGACGCGAGTATTAAATAAATCGCTGCTCAGACGGTGCAGCTATGTACGTTTTCCCACTGGCAATCTCTAGTGGCTTGAGTTGTAGCTATTATTGTTATCTGAAAATGTTGACTCTCCTGAATGACATCAAGGCCCAATCCCATTTCTTATTTTTACCCCTACCCCTCTTTTTTGAGTGCCCCTCCATTTCGGACTTGCCCCTCAGAACAGAGTTACAGGGTGATGATTAAAATCTTCCCCTGTGAAATGGGATAACCCTTCAAGACCCTGCTACGTCTGCAGAAGTCATCGATGGCATTAACGTAGACACACAAGTTTGTTGATGGGCATTTTGAATCAAACAATGCCGTCTTCAGCTGTGGTGATTCTGTTGCGTGGGCAATAGGCATCCTTTTGTGGTTGTCAGCAGCAAATTGCCTCCCTACAATGGCAATAGTGGTATTATCACAATGACATTTGCCATTTATCTGATGGAGATAGGGAAGCATGAACACTCACCAATCATTCACAAATTATATGTTTCATGCTATCAATTGAAGTCATAAAATAAAAATAAACAATGCTTCATTACCAGGCCATTTCATGCCCTACCCTGCCAGTCTGCACTGATATTAAGAGGAGCGGTAAGAAGTACGGCAACTTAGCAGCTGGACTTCAGGCGTCATATGGCATTAAAGGGGGGAAATCCAATCAGCATACTAGCAATTATTTGTTATGCTTGTTATAAAGCATAGTCTATACTACATTGAAAATGACAATAAACTAAGATAATACAATAGTTATCATAATTGTTTAATCTTTATTAAAGGTCAAGTGTGAAAAATGTAGGTGGCCACTAGCTGTGAGGTTGCAGATTGCAACCAACTGAATCCCAGAATAAGGGACATTAATTTGAATCGCACCAAGGTTGATTTTTCACGGCTTTTTAGCCTTCGAAAAATCTGTTTAACCAATCACACTCGGGTTTCTTTGTCACGGTCACAATGTACGCTGTTCATGTTGTAGGACAATGGCGGAGGTAGCAGCCTTCTACGTTTCTCACACACAGTCCTCTTATTGCAGCCATGGTAAACTACATTCATAGACCTAGAATTATCGCTATGTTATATGTATTGATGATTCATCTTGATTGTAGTCGATGCCACAAGCCAATGTTTACTTGCACTCCCGTATGTTAATATGTTCCTTTTTATAATATGACGTTGTGCAGTTGTTTCGTTTTAGATACCAACTAAATCCGAAAGTGAGAGCCTACTTTGAGTATTCCAACAGGGAATCTACCTCAAAAGCTAAAGTTTCCAATACATGGATGTATTAAAGAATGCCCACCCACTTATCATAATCCCCCTCATCTGCAAACTGCCATTCGCATTAAACTTCTCTGACACTTATAACGCCACGGTGTGTGTGTGTGTGGATGTGTGAAGCTCGTTCTGGACAGACATTGATTTTGTTGTCCGCGTCCGAGAGAGTCAAGCTTCTTGGATACATAGTATGATACCACGGTGTGTGGCACATTTCATATACAACATCACTCATTACAACGCTCCCTACACAACGACGGTACAACAAATGATCACAGATAGGTCTTTGCCATGGTGATAACACGCTCCACTCCTTCCTACAACTCTTAGCCCAAAATACATTTTCTTGAAAACGCATTCTGTCTAGAGTTGTTTGTCCGTTCTCGGCTACTGTAGAACCCATGGTGCTGCAACATGGCGGCCTCCGTGGAAGACGACCTGCTCCCCACGTAGATATATGGGATGAAATGTGGGAACTGTGCAGCGCCCACAGTCATACTTCGCCTTAGGTGTGTCACTACATTGGAGGTTGAGCAGCTCCATTTGGATGTTCATAGGTGCCTTTTCCACGTCAACCGCAAACGGATTACTGAGAAGTTCAAACTTAGTTTTCTGAGCTTCAAAGTCGGCCCAGTTTTTCAGCAAAATGTGCACTTTGAAAAATAGCGGCAGAAACCTTGTGTGTCATCGACAGGCAGCACGGAAAGTGACCCAATTTTCCTTGTAACATCTGCGTCTCCCACAGATGCAGCTTGGCTTTAAAAGCTCTCACTGCAGCATGCATGTCTGATCACACGGTCCCGTCCTTGAAGCTGGAGGCTTAGCGCAATTTAGATGGTTTGTTATATCACACAGAAATGCCAGTTCATACTGCCACTTTTCATCATGGAGCTCTGTGGTGTCTTTCCCTTTGCTTTCCATAAACCGACAGATATCTTCAGGCAACTCGAAATATCTGTTGAGCACTTTCCCTCGACTTATCCAGCACACCTCTGTGTGATCGGGGACGTCACCATTTTTAGAATCTATCTCCTACAGAAAAGCTTTAAACTGGCAGTGGTTTAAACCTTTGGCTCTTATAAAGTTAACAGTCTGTGTCACGGTGCTCATTACATGTTCCATTTTTATCGCTTTGCCGCACAATGTTTCTTGGTGTATAATGCAGTGGTAAACTGTCAGCTCACCTGCGCAATTGTCCTCCCGCATCTTATCCCGCATTCTGCCCACTAATCCACTCTTTCTACCGCACATTGCAGGCGCTCCATCTGTTGTCAGTCCTACCAGTTTGTCCCATGGCAGCTTCATTTCATTTACACAATTAGATACTTCAAATATGAAAAAAAAAGGGCTAGAGTTACCTTAAAGTTGACCCGAAGTGACAGGATGAGCGTGAGACTGATGAGTTTGTCAATAAAGGGGCTTGCCGCTGTTGATTGAAGTTTCAACCAATAGCTTGTGCCAAAGCGCCAGCTATTGCATTGCAGTCTGGGATTTGTAGTATTAATGCTGTGCATGTTATATACCGGCAGGTCAATTCTGATAGACATAAAATATTATCTCGCAGGCCGGATACAATTGTCCAGCCCGTGGCTGGACAATTGCCACGGGCCACGAGGATGTGGCCTGCTGGCCTTGAGTTTGACATGTCTGGTCTAAGTCATTATTTGTTATGCAAAGCTTAGTAACATCACCCGCTTTTTCCCAGTAGCCGTCCTTTTCTCTGCCTGCGAATACTGATGCGTGCAGAGCGTATCACAGGTAATACTACCTGTACCTAACCTGTACCTACCTACCTGTTCAGCAAGGCCTACTGCCCCTGCCCTTTTTCTTTGGTCTGTCTTTATTTATTATGATCTAATTATCCTGTGTTGTTCCTGTTATGTTTGTTTGTTTGTTTCCTCTGTAAAGTGTCATTGGGTTTAAGAAAGGCGCAAAATAAATCCCAGCTATTATTATTATTATTATTATTATAATACTGTAACATTTTATTATATGTTGGATTAAATCTGAGTTGGTTGTGCATTATCCATACAGTCTATGGTATTGTAGCAACCCTGTTTCTATTCGTCCAAGCACCACACAGGCTGTTTTGATTAACTCCCTTTTATTAATGGCAGACACACGTTATCGAACGCTATAACAAACGAACATGAACTTCTCTAAATCTCTAACTGTATATCTCTCCTCCCAAGGCCCGCCCCCTCCTCCTGAGCACCCAATCACAACATTAGCACAATGCACACAAACAACGCAACCTAGAACCGTTACACTGCACCCCCCCGAGAAAGTCCCTCGACCCCGAGGGGGCAAACAAAGTCTTCAAACCGGCTGGGAGCCCGCCTCCGCGGCCGCTGCCCCAGCTGTGGAGCGGCCGAACTGTCTGGAGAGGTCAGGTTCCTCTCCGGTGTGGCAGCAGGGGGCTGCGGGGGGCAGAGTTCGGTGTGAGGGAAGCCCCACCCCTGTAAGGGGCAAGCCTGTCCCTATGCAGCGCCACTTTGCTGCCTCTAGGTGGCAGCTGAACCTGGTAAACCACCTCCCCCATCCTTTCTAACACCCTACAGGGGCCCACCCAGTGGCAGTCCAACTTAGGGCACCGTCCCTTCTTCCTGCGGGGGCTTTACACCCACACCAGCTCCCCAGCCTGAAAGTCCCTCCCCTTGGACTTCACATCATAATTCCTCTTCTGTCTGATGCCAGCCCTCTCCAGCTGATCCCGTGCGAAGGCGTGTGCAGACTCCAGGCGGTCCTGGAGCCTCCTGGCATACTCTCTCCCAGGGGCCACGGCAGGGGTGTCGGGGGGTCTGCCAAATGCCATCTCTGCTGGCGTTCGCAGCTCCCGCCCCAGCATGAGCAGGGCTGGTGTGCAGGATGTGGAGTCCTGTACCGCTGACCTGTAGGCCATCAGCACAAGTGGAATGTGTGTGTCCCAGTCACGTTGGTGTTCAGCTGAGAGGATAGCAAGCTGTTGTGCGAAGGTTCGGTTGAACCTCTCAACAAGTCCATCGCTCTGAGGGTGCAGGGCTGTTGTCCGGGTTTTGTGCATCCCCAGTCGCTAGTGGCAAACATGGTGGCAAACACCGTTGACTCAAAATTGCGCCCCTGATCACTGTGAATAATCTCTGGAGCGCCAAACCTTGTGAACATCCCCTCAACCAGGGCGTCAACAACTGTCTCTGTCTCCTGGTCAGCTGCCAGATGCACAGGGCCGACGAGACAGGGCGTCTGCGTTAGTGTGGCGGGCCCCGGCTCTGTGCACGACTGTGAAGGAGTACGACTGGAGTTCATCCGACCAGCGGGCGATTTGTCCCTCCGGCTCCCTGAAGGACATCAACCACTGGAGGGCGGCGTGGTCAGTTCTGACGGGGAAGGGCCGGCCGCACAGGTAGTACTTAAAATGTCTTATCGCCATCACGACAGCGAGCAACTCTCGCCGCGTGACGCAATAGCGCTGCTCAGCTTTGTTAAAGGACTTGCTGAAATACGCCACCACCCTCTCTCCATCCGGCCCTACCTGAGCCAAGACAGCGCCCATGCCAACATTGCTGGCATCTGTGTCGACCACAAATGGTAGGATGGGGTCGGGTGTGGCCAGGATAGGGGCTGTTATCAGCGCCTCTTGTAGAGAGGTGAAGGCCTGTTGACAGTCCTCTGTCCATGAAAAGTCAGTATCTTTCTGTAGAAGGCGATACAGAGGGGCGGCTGTGCAGGAGAAACTGCGCACAAACTTCCTGTAGTAAGAAGCAAGGCCCAGGAAGCTCCTCAGCTGTGCCTGGTCGGCAGGTGTTGGCCAGTCTTTCACTGCCCTTACTTTTTCCTCGACAGTCCCAACGCCCTCACCGCCAACCTTGTGTCCTAGAAATATCACCTCCGTCCTCAAAAAGTGACACTTGTCTGGGTGTAACTTGAGGCCTGCCGCCATCACCCTCTGGAGCACCTTCCGCAGTGCTCCAAGTGCCGCCTGGAACGAGCTTCCATGGACCAGGATATCATCCAGGTACACAAGGCATTCCCGCCTAGGAATGTCGGCTAGCACCCTGTCCATCAGGCGCTCGAACGTGGCAGGGGCGTTGCACAGACCAAAGCTGAGGACACGGAACTGCCACAGACCCCCACCCGCATAGAAGGCCGTTTTCGGTCGAGCCTCCGGGGAGAGGGGCACCTGCCAGTACCCACTCCGCAGGTCCAGCAAGGAGAACCATGCCGAACCCGCCACTAGGTCCAAAGACTCATCAATCTGAGGGAGGGGGTAGGAGTCTTTCTTGGTCACGCTGTTGAGGGGCCTGTAGTCCACGCAGAACCTCCATCTGGAGCTGCTCTTTTTGGGGACCATGACCACTGCTGCAGCCCATGGGCTCTCTGACGGTTCGACAATCCCAGCCTTCTGCATCTCCTCAAGCGCCTTGTCTGCAGCCTCTTGTCGGGCCAGGGGAAGACGCCGGGGACGCATTTTGATAGGTTGTGCGTCACCGGTGTCTATCTTGTGCTGAACCAGGTGCGTCAGGCCTACCTCCTCCTCATTGAGGGCAAACAGGTCCTTGAACTCCATCAGTACCAGCCACAGCTGCATCTGCTGCTAGTCGGTCAGCCCCTCACTGTTCTGTCTCCAGATCTCCCTCACCACAGACAGCCGGTCTGCTATTCCCTCTGTAGCCGGGGAGATGAGATGGTTGCTCTCCTCCCTCGCAGGGATCTGAAAGGGGCTTGAGGTTGGAGCGGGGGTGGGATGCGGGTGGGCATGCGGAGGAGGGTTGGTACTGCGCGTTACATGTGGTTTTGAGGTGCTAACAGGCAGTAGGTGCGGCACACTGGGTTGTGGGGGTGGGACTATGTTGACTTTAGAGCCCCTAGGCAAACTAAGTGTGTTGTCACTCAGATCTATGAGGCAGCCCGCACTTCTCAAAAAGTCCAAGTCCACACCTTTTATACAGGGGTTTTGCACCTCAGCTACCCATACCTCAAAGCTCACAGATACCCCAATTTAAGGTTAACCTTTGCCCTACCTCTCATGGGGGTTAAATCCCCGGTTACCGTTCGTAGCTGTACTGAGGTCTTTTGTACTACTCTACTGCTTGGGAGAATGTCGGGCCTGACTAGTGTTGCAGTGGAGCCCGTATCCACTAATGCCGTGCATGCAACCCCCTCCACTGTGATAGGGACATGGCAAAAGCCCCCAGCACAGGTCCAACCCACCGCAACCACCGGACCCACGGTGTCGTCTGCTTCCGGGGGGAGTGAAGCCCTGTTCCCCCGGCTGTGCTGTTGGGCTCCTCCGCTGGTGGTCGATGCAGGTCGGGTAACCATGTCAGGGGTCCGTATCTTCCCGTTTATACAGACCCCCGGTCGTTTCCCTGGGCTCCGGAAAATGTGGGGCACTGACGGCGTAGATGGCCAGGTTGGCCACACCCCCAGCAGACCATGGCGCGGCGCCAAGGTGGTGTTGGCAGGCAATTGCGAATGGGCTGGAGGGTGGCAGCATGGATCAGTTCCGTCAGGTCCGCTGGCTTTATTTCCGCAGCATTCTCCTCAACAGCAGTTTTCGACACTGCAACACCATCAATCAACCGGCAGTCTGGCAGCACCTCTCCCACAGCTTCCCTCTCCAGGGCCAGTTCCAGCGCGTCCTGATCGGTCTGGGGGCGTGCTAGTTGTGTCTGCACACGTAGCTCCCTGGGCAAGAGCGCTTGAATGAACTGGTCTCTGGCCAGCTCACTCTGGACCGGCGGCGGCATGTGGGCGTAGGCCCGCCTAGCGAGGCATTCAATCTCATAAGCCAGCGTGCGAAGTGGCTCACAATTCAGACCTAAGCACGCCTGGTTGCGAACACTGTCCAAAACGTCTCTGCAGGGCTCCGGTCAAAGCCTCATAGTCCTGTCTCTCCTCAGGGCTAAGTACGAGGAGGCATGACATTGCATCCTCCGTAAGGCATAACGCCAGCTGCAGGGCTTTAACCTACCTTGACCAGCCTGTAGCCTGTGCTAATAATTTAAATTGTGCTTCCCAGTTCGATTTACCAGAGTATTTCGGAGTCTTCACGTTGAAAGCAGTGTGGCGTGCGCCGGCGTCTCTGTTACCGCTCGTCTCCTCCCACTGCGATGCTGTCGCGGTGTCTCCGCAACGTGTTTCACCGGGGCCGAACCTCGCTTCAGCTGCTAGCCTCCTCGTGGACTCACTCACATTGTATCTCTGCTCCATCACCCAGCGGAGTTCTCGTGCGTGGTCCCGCGGTAATCCGTATGCCCCCAGGGACTCATCGTCAGGATACTCCTTCTTTATCTCTGCCTTTGTACCGGACGCCATCACTATCGTGTGCTCAAGCAGCTAGCCTCATGCGCTAATGCTAGGCGACGGGCAGTGAGTGTGGCAAAGTCACGTCCTTCGTTTTGTCCAGTTGTCGTTTTACTTCTGACACCAAATGTAACAACCCTGTTTCTATTCGTCCAAGCACCACACAGGTTGTTTTGATTAACTCCCTTTTATTAATGGCAGACACACGTTATCGAACGCTATAACAAACGAACATGAACTTCTCTAAATCTCTAACCGTATATCTCTCCTCCCCTCCTCCTGAGCACCCAATCACAACATTAGCACAATGCAACCTAGAACCGTTACAGTATTATCCATTATAGCTCCTTTCCTTAGTGCGCGATTGAGCTTGTGGCCTGACTCATTTGAATAAACAGTAATCCCACGGATTCCTTCTCCTTTGTTAGTGATATTAAAATTATTTGATGTTGCTTTACGTCTACATTTAGAGAAAAGGTCAGAAAACCATGTGGTTCTACTCTTAATTAATCCAGACTAAACTAGTTTAGTCCAAACTAAACCAAACTAAATGGCATGTAGTGCTCTGTGTTTACATGTTGTCGCGTCTTTTCTACAAGGAACACACACAACGCATTTCCATCAGGTCAACTAATTAACAATTACTCTCATATAACGCTTATCGGCGTTTTATCGGCCGATAAAACCTGATCGGTGCATCCCTAGGGAGAACCCTGATAAATATTGCAAGGTTTATCTAGCCTAAATTAATACAAAATATTGTAGCAACCCTGCTTCTATTCGTCCAAGCACCACACTGCTTGTTTTGATTAACTCCCTTTTATTAATGGCAGACACACGTTATCGAACGCTATAACAATCTAACATGAACTTCTCTATCTCCTACCCGTATCTCCCCTCCACAAGGCCCGCCCCCTCCTACTGAGCACCCAATCACAACATTAGCACAATGCACGTCCAACCACGCAACCTAGAACCGTTACAATATATTTCCTTAATTTCTCCATGTGAGAGAAAGCAGAGGGCCCCACCCCCGATTTAAAAGACAAGCTCGGACAGTGAGAGTTTTCTCTTTTCCATTTTGTTTTAATTTCGGGACTTACTCTGGAATAGCGAAAATGCATCTTAATGTGAGTTATATAACTATAGCAACGTTTATCTAGCCTAAATTAAACATTTAATGCAATTCCTTCATTTCTCAAATACCGATGGCAGCACCAGGTATGTCGGAGCTTATCGATACTAACGGTATGTAATAATTCATCCCCAGGCCCCGCTTGATACCGGGTTTCGGTACCCATCCCTAGCAGAGAGGCAGGGCGGGGGAAAGAAAAAAAACATGCAGAGTGCACCAAGGCCACAGTTGCCGATAGGCATTTGAGTTTCAGAAGGGCATGAAGGCCAGACAGAGAGGCAACGACGACCGTGGCCGCCGGAGAAATTCCTGCCCTGGTTACACAGAATAATACACAGCCAACATTGCCAACAACTAACAGGCCTCGTAGTCATTAAAAAACTGGAAAAGACATGTATTTTTTATTTATTTCCAGGCCTGGCCAAGTCATGGAAATTTGTTTCACAAAAAAATAATTTCATGTCGTTCATTTACACTTAGTTTAAAATAATTCATATGCTTTTAAAATAAAATACGTAACGCTAAAAATATAAGCAGGCATACGCTCTCATATTTACGTTCCCTGAAAAGCTAACGCTGGCGGGACTTGCCGAAACTCAAATCGCGTCGGCTAGTTTACAAAATTAAAATTTTGTGAATGCCAGGGACGTGTAGATTTAACAATGTTTGGCTACAAATGGAGAAGTACATGTCATGGGTTGCAACAGACAAAGACCCGGGACGAGGAAAATGCAGGTTGTGTGGTGGAGAAACTTTCTATATTTCAAACATGGGAGAGGCGGCATTAACGAGCCACACCAAGGGAGCCAAACATCAGAGAGCTGCACGCGAAGCTACCACAACCAGGCTTTGTCACCACAGCGAGGGCAAATGCTACACCGAGCAGGACGTCTCACTTTTCGGCTACCAAACAGGTGTCAATAACCGATGCTGTTACGAAAAATGAAGTCCTAACTGCGGAGGTAATGTGGGCGCTGAAGGTGGTTAATTCACATTATTCTTTGAACTGATCTGAAGATGCCAGCCTGCTCTTTCGACGAATGTTCCCCGATAGCCAGATTGCAACACAATGTGCTTGTGGCGAAAGCAAATGCGTATATCTCTGCTCGTTCGGGCTTGCTCCCCACTTCAAGACGTCTCACGTTGTCCAACGTGTTGGAGCAAAGGACATATGTTATGTGATTTGACGAAAGCCTGAACCATTATTTACAGTCCAAACAGATGGATTTGCATGTGAGGCTATATAATGGCGCCGAGGTGAAGAGCAAATACATCGGCTCTGAGTTCATGGGCCATTTATCTGCTATTGATATCGTTTGGAAAATTAGCGACCTGCTGTGAGAGATTGGAGTCAACAACCTAATCCAATTGTCTATGGACGGCCCGAATGTGAACTGGAAAGTGTTCGAAATACTCCAGAAGAGTGTGTCCCACATCCAAAAGAATGTGGGAAAGTCGCTTGTTAGTATTGGTTCTCGTGGGTTGCATATACTCCACAACGCATTCAGAGATGGATGCAAATCTACAGGTTGGGAAGTTGAACACGCACTCTCCAGCGTGTACTGGCTGTAACCACTATTGCCCTGCTCGTCACGAAGATTTCGTGATCGAAACTGGTTGCAGCACCAACATGCTTCGGTTTTGTAAACACAGATGGCTCGAAAATGTCAACGTGTCAGAACGAGGAATGCTGCTCTGGCCCACGTAAGCCTACATTGAGATGGTACAAAAAGGTGAACTACCCAATCCAAAGGTGAAGTCCTTTGAGGTTCTGAAGGACTGCTGTGCAGATCCTCTCTTCACCGTGAAAGTGGCAATCATCAATAGCGTTGCAGGAGAAGTCACTCCATTCCTCACCACTTACCAAACAGACAAACCCATGCTGCCCTTCCTCAGTGAGGACATGTTCAAACTGATGAAAGGTAAGCATAAACATATTTTGAAGGCATAAATGTTTATATTTGTTTTAAGCATTGCAGTAAAACAGCATTCTATTGGCTTTTAAATATCGAGTCTTGCACCATTTTGACTAATTTGAAATTATATTATAAGGCTTGGTAATATGTTGGACAAATGTATTAGGTTAATAAAACACCTCCACATAACTTGATGATTAAAAATATATTTAATTGTATAGCATTTGAACACAGATTTACAAATATGACAAATATAATTTTGTTCTGACCTGGCCTCTATTGTTAATAATGCCAAGGAGCAGTGTATGTTTGGGTAATTTTGAAAGTTGATTCTCATATATTTTATGCCTTACTGCTCCATTTTATTCAAATGAAAGATATTTATTACATAACTTAGATACATACTAAGATCAGGCACAATGTAATAGACTCTAGCCTATATTTAAGAATTTCAATCATAAATGAGAGTTATGTTAAGTTAATTTGCATCAAGAAAATCTATTTATGAATTGGGTACTTTTCACCTGTTAGCTGTGTCTGATCAGGTATCATACTCACAAATGACCTATTTTGTGAATTAAGAGTGATCAAAATGAAATATATTTGAAATGAATTATAATCTTCATGTCAATATTTGCAGGGCTGATGGGATGATTTATAAAGGAAAAAACCCTGAGGAAGGCCAGCTCCACACTGAAGCTCCTCAAATTTGCTTTTCAGGACAGCAGTCTGCACAAGGACGCTTCCAAGATTGACATTGGATTTGCAGCAGAAACCACCCTAAACCAACTCAAGTCTTCCAAGATTTCAGAGAGGCAGGTACTGGAGATCAAGATGGACTGTAAGAAACTCTTGATCACACTGACTGAGAAGCTGCTGAAAAAGTGTCCAGTGCATCACCAATTGGTGAGAAGCATGCAGTGCCTTGACCCAAGACGCATGGCCCTGTCCAAGGAGCTGTGCGTGCCTCAAATAAAAATAATGTTGCACATAGGAGTTTGACCCGCAAGACAGACCGGATGGACACCCTCGTGTATAAGACAATGGGGTCGAAACCATAATTTTCCAGAGTGTGGGATGTGATGAAGGTACTACTTGTCCTGTCTCATGGACGGGCAAATGTTGAGCAAGGTTTCTCAATCAACAAGGAAATTATCGTAGAGCATCTGAAGGAGAAGTCCCTGGTGGCTCAGAGGCTCATCATCAACCATGTCAGGTCTGTTGGGGGCGTAAACAAGGTAGGGATCACCAAAGAGCTGTTGCTTTCGGCTGCAAAAGCCAGGCAGAGGTACCATGGGTACCTGGATGAAGAGAAGAGAAAGAAAGAGAGGCAAGGCATTAACCTGAAGAGAAAGGCCTTCACATGAGCTGGATGACTTGAAAAAGAAGAGGGCAAGAATAGAGGCTGATATTAGCGCACTTCAGAAATCAGCAGATGAATATGCTGAGCAAGCAGAAGCAACAAACCAACTGACCATCACCAAATCCAACAGCCTCCGCTGAACTGCAAAAGAGAAGAAGGCGTCTGCTGGAGATTGAAAAGCAGATGCAAAACTTTCAGAAATGAAACGCTAAACTGGCAAGTGAGTCAGTTAAGGTCCCATGGACAGTAAGCCACAAGAAGAAACCACTTTTTATATATTTTTTTTACAACTTGGTCAGGTTCCTACCAGCTATTCTGTCTCACTAGCCTCTCAAGGGGACAGAAGTGTGTGTGTGTGTGTGTGTGTGTGTGTGTGTGTGTGTGTGTGTGTGTGTGTGTGTGTGTGTGTGTGTGTGTGTGTGTGTGTGTGTGTGTGTGTGTGTGTGTGTGTGTGTGTGTGTGTGTGTGTGTGTGTGTGTGTGTGTGTGTGTGTGTGTGTGTGAGTGAGAGTCAAACACAGAAAGAAAGCACTTGTTATGCAAATCTTTTATAACTTAATGTTTTAAATTGTCTGTTGGTTTATGTTCAATGACTTAGTTGCCAACTCAACGTTCTGTTAAAATTTGCACTACAAAAGGGAAAGCAATGTGTGCAAACAGATCTGTTTGTGTAGCTGGATGCCAAAGTATTTATAAATGTTTATTATTTTCATCAAACTATAGTCTGTCATTCAATTGTGTCATTTAAGGTATGCGTTGGAATTCTCATTGTTAGTTTAAATACAACATTTTATCATCACTTTTTCATGTTAGAAGTGTAGCAATGTCCACTACTACACGCCACCTAGGTGGCTTTTCTCACTCCACCTAGGTGATTTTCCTCAGGCTCCTCCAAACCAATGGACACGGGGTGGTGATGTTGAACCGGTTTATTGTAAAGGTTGCATGGAATGAGGCATGCAGCTGGTGCTCCATGCTGCCATGCCGGAGAGCTCTCCCTGAGTGTGTGTGGTGATGGCTGGTTTAACCTGTGCACACTGATTGCTCAATGTGCAACAGGTGTGCAGCCTCACCCAGCTCCAGACCTCAATCAGTCTGACTCGGGCCAGGTGAGGCTGCTTAAACCAGCCACCATCCACACACACTCCCACAGTCATAAAATGTTTGGTCATGGTTTAAAGTAATTGAAAAGGCATGGAAATCCATTGGTCAAAATATGTATGAACCCTGAACCAAGGCTTGAATTATGATGTCTAACCAGTACTATTCATAGACCTGTATTATCACATAAAGAACTGGTCTTAATTCTGTCTTTCTAACTATATTATAAGATCCTGTCACCAAAAAAGATCCACAGAATAGCAGTTCAGCCTCTCTCATTAGGTGAGTTAAATCATCAGTTGCATTGTTTAAAGGTGTCTTGAGAGCCAAAGCTATGTTTTTGAAATACTTTCTGTATAATCTGTATTTCTAAAAGCACAATATGTAAAAAAAATCTAAAACTTAAGTCTTTTATTTTTTAACAAGCTGCAATGTGGCAATAAGCGAGGTGGGCAGCAAGGTGCTGGGGAGGAAAGCGAAGAACGTACAAGTAGGCAAACTGACAGAGACCGACAAGCTCAACACTGGACGGGTTAGTAAAGGCAACAGTGAAATTGAACATGCCAAGTTCTTTGTTTTGCTTGTGTTGATCGGTCTTGCTTTTGAACATGCCTTTAACCATTTTCTTAAATCCTCTTTTTCCTTAATAGGTGAGGCTAGCTGTATTCTGGGAATACATGAAAGCAATTGGGGTGGTACTGTCCTGCATCAGTCTACTACTCTTTCTTGCACACCATATGGCCTCCCTCTTCTCCAATTATTGGCTGAGTCTGTGGACTGATGATCCTATCATCAATGGCACTCAGCCCAATAGGAAGATGAGGTTGGGTGTTTACAGTGCTTTAGGCCTGTCCCAGGGTAGGCAACAGCAGATTTTAAACAGGGGCATCTCTTTTGGATTTTAGGAAATATCCCAGATTTTAAAATGTTAACACATTTTAAGGAGGTGTGGAATATTTCAAAATGTTAATTTACTCCCACTTTTCTTTTTGTCGACAGGAATTGCAGTCTTCTGCTATTCGATTGTAGTGTCTATTGGTGGCATTCTAGCCTCCCGGTACCTCCACCAGAGTATGCTCCATGATGTACTGCGATCACCCATTTCCTTCTTTGAGCGCACCCCAAGTGGAAGCCTGGTGAATCGCTTCTCCAAGGAGATGGACACGATTGACTCAGTCATTCCAAGTATTATAAAAATGTTCATGGGGTCCATGTTCAATGTGCTGGGCGCCTGTGTGGTCATCCTGGTGGCTACACCCCTTGTGGCCATCATTATACCGCCATTGGGACTTGTATATTACTTTGTGCAGGTGTGCAACCCTCTCTTGGTTTTTATGTCATCATATAGCACCTATTGCTTTACACAATCACAAACATTTCTTTCTGTGCATGTGATGTTGACTAAACAGGAAAGATTAGGATGGAAAAAAACATTCTCCTACCTTCAAGGAAATCATCTGACAATACCGCAATTCCTTCCATGACTCTTTACAGAGGTTCTATGTGGCATCATCACGGCAGCTGAAGCGATTGGAATCAGTGAGTCGATCACCTGTCTACACCCACTTTAATGAAACCCTGCTCGGCACAAGTGTCATCCGCGCCTTTGGGGAACAAGAGCGCTTTATCTTTGAAAGTGACAGGCGTGTGGACTGCAATCAGAAGGCTTACTATCCGAGCATTGTGGCAAATAGGTGAGCAGATTAAACATTTGTATATTGATGAATATTGTGACAAACAAGGCTGAACAAAACGCTAAAGGTGGAAAGAGGAATAGTGTATTTGTACCAACATTTTTACCAAAATCCTTAATCTGTCCGTATATATAATCAATCCGTAGGTATGGAAATGTTGGCTGAGTGTTGGATGGGTTAACTAAAGAAAAAAAAATGTTTGTGTGAATGCTAAATGTGATGCCTGGTCAAGATTGGTCAATAGATATAAAGCGAAGAGTTCACCTTGACCATTCACCTTGATTTTTTTTTAGCTAGTATGAGAGGGACCCAACACCAGAAAACCAGGACCGCAAGTAGAATTAACAAAAAGGGGTTTATTTAACCCAAATTAATTCAAAAACTGGTAGGGGTAAACAAAAACATAACCCAGGTCAAAATAATATAAAGATGAATGAATGTCGATTTTGTATGTTCAACATAAAACATACAAGCAGAAAAACAGCAGTGGAACACTTTTAAAGACTTAACTGTGGGTGTGGTCAATTAAGGAGACTACAACTGGTTCAGCAACCCCATGCTGGTCAAGTGAGAAAATATACGCACACAACATGGGGGATGAACGCCAGGCGGGACAATATAAAAATGATCTTGCTTTTCAGTGAAAAAAAATTTGTATGATCAAAAGATCTCTTCATTCCATTGTACAGGTGGTTAGCAGTACGCCTGGAGTTTGTGGGAAACTGTATAGTGTCATTTGCTGCTCTGTTTGCTGTCATGGCCCGTGAGAGTCTTAGTCCAGGGATAGTGGGACTGTCTATTTCCTATGCCCTGCAGGTAAAAAAAACTACAACAATGCACATACATACACTTAACATTACACCTGTTACATCTAGACTATGAATATATTTTCAGGTTTCTCCATGCTAATAGTGTTGAATCTAGCCTTACTTTTTGTTTCCAGTATTTATAGTGCATTGTGTGTGGATATGTTAAAGTAAAGACACTAATTATAAGGACAAATTCATGGAAATTGTATTGACTCTGCTACTACTAAGACTGCTGCTGTGCTGTTGTTGATGAAAAACGTACACATTTTAAAATGTTTAATATTGGTTTTACCGTTTTGCTATAACAGTGTTTAAGCTGGTTGATTTCTGGCATTTTAAGTAGTATAATTAAATAAAAATATAAAGAAAATGTAAAAACATATATTAGAAAGAAATTGACATTAAAGGTACAATATGTAATTTCTGCCGCTAGGTGTCTCTCAATCAAAACAATAACAAAATACATATTTCGAATACGTTCGGAAGTAACGTGGGATCATCTGAGTTTTTGTCGTCACCACCATTGGCTGGTGAAAATCTATCAGACGTGACTCGGGCAGAAATCCTGTTTACGGACGAGTTAATGTATTGAAGTTTTTGTCACATTAAGTTAAGTCATATTCATGTTATTTCATTTAATTCTAATGAAATAGCTGCAAGTAACCCAACGTTAACTTGTGTAGTCAATAAAATAGAGGTATTTGTGGTCAATACAAACACAACTAGGACATGTTGAGCGTTGTTACTCTACACATTACAGTGTTTCCCACAGAATGTGATTCTACTTGTGGTAGCTGACTGTGTGGGGGTTGAAAATGTTTTATTTTATTTATATTTTAAGTTCAGAAAGATATTGGATATTCAACGATATTCATGCTCCGTAATACATCTAATATAAATAATATAATATATAATATACATACATTTATGAGTCCTTTGTGTCTAGCTGTGTATACCTGATGAGACTGGGCTTCCAAGCGAAGCTGTCGAGCAGCAGCACTCCTCTCTATACTGCCATCCTTTGATCATTATTTCTACAAAATAGATGAATTACAAAGTACCCTGCCCTGAACAATAGCCTAACTAAAATGCAATTGCAACAGAGACACATTTGGAAGCTCACATTTAAAAATCTTCAGAAATACATCAGACATACACGCTGTTCAGAAGTGTATCCCGCCAGCTCTACAACAATCGAAAGCAGGTAAACAACTGTGCAGCCAATGGACCTCCTGTGTGAGAATAATGCACATTGACTGTATATAATATAGATTAACTGACTTTCAATATTGGTAGAAACTATTGCAGACTTTTTTCATATAAAAAAGAGCCTAAATAACAATACTAAAGTATTTTGATTAAAGTTTTTTTGGTATTTCTGGCATCCCTAATACTGATTCAGGAACTGTCTTCTATTCGGGGAAAAAGCCCTCAACAATCATTCTTACCACACTTGATCATGTGTAAGAGAGTGCGAATCAATGTGTTGCAGGCAGCTATACAACTAAATACGATTTTACCCATTTAAAATAGTAAAAATTGTAAATGTATGGGAAATCACATAGATCGCAGATGGGGTTGTTCTCTCGGACAGATAAAAAAAAATTTAAACTATGAATAGGTCACTCTTACCTGGGCAGCCCGCCCAAGTAAAGTCTTTGTGTGGGAAACACTGCAATAGCTTGCTGGCTGGTATGAGCCACTTGTCATAGTAGCACATCGTAGTAAGCTAGATTGATATTTCAATATCATATCAATAAAAAAGGTCTCTACCAGATTAATGTTTTTGGGGCGTTTCCCGGGAAGTTAGGGGTTCTCTGGGTTTAAACATTGTTGAAAATATTTGGGATTACGTAAATACACTTTATTTAACATAGTTTTAGTAATTCTTTTATATTTTAATTTGGTAATGTTACATATTATAACTTAAGTTTAACTTGATCTTTAATGGTCCTGATTTGTATTAACTTATCTGTCACTTTGCAGATGACTGCCTCTCTGACCTGGCTGGTAAGGATGTCATCTGATCTTGAGACGAATATTGTGGCAGTAGAGAAGGTCAAAGAGTATGGTGATACTGAGAAAGAGGTAAATTGGTATAATAATGTCTAGTCTTTGTCCTTACAATGTCATTCTGAGGATAACAAAAAAATTCCACATTGAACAAAGCTTAATTCATTATAACATTAATTCAGTCAACAGAAATAGTGCTTAGCCTTAGCTAATTAGAATAGGATATAGGACTTGCGATACATTGGGCATAACCAAAAGGCATAGTAATAGGCACTAAGTGGTTTACAGCAGGCAGGTGATGAAGGGTAGTGAATAAATTGAAGATTTTTAAATAGCCTCATTGGACTTCAAACAGGCAGATGATGGAGTCCTTTATGCATGTGGGAGACTGGTATGCAAACTGCAATGATACAAATTCTGAACTGTGCAAGGGAGACAGTAAATAAAATGTCATTAAGTCTTATTTGGAAATCAATCCCCTTGTTTACAAATGTGTTTTGAATCTATTTGAAAGTGGTTATTTGAAAGTTATGAGATGGTGATGCAAAGAGATGTTTTCTTTGTCAAAACAGGCGGGAACGGTTGCATGACATGTAGACAACCATTGTGAAAACCACCCCCGGAGGTATTGTTCATACAATCGGTGATGATATGCCGATGCAAAGAGATGTTTTCTCTGGCAGAACAGGCAGGAAGAGTTGTATGACAAATGTAGACAACAGTTGTTAAAACCAACTTATCGGCGGAGGTATAGGCCATAAGATGAACTAAGAGGTTGCTAGAATGTGATTTTCATTCTCTATCCTGGGCACTACGTTTAAATGCATTTTTGGACCCTTTGATTGGTCATAATGCTAAACGTGCACACTTCCACAATTGATGCATTTACAGTTCAAAATCAGCCCAAAATATGGTAGTTAGGTGTTAAGGTCACCTGTAGCTCAGTTGGTGGAGCATGGCACTAATGCTGAGGTTGTGTTCAATTGTGAAATAAAAAAGGAAATGTATTGACTGCCTCACATTTAAATAGGTGGGTGGGGTCCTCTGGTTGCATTAATCCAGAAAAGGGACGACCAGCCAGGTGTTCTCAATCCCAAATCCCTGCAGGGGAGATGAAAGGACGACAGCCGAGTCACTTACAGCGCAGAAACTATAAAACAAATACATATTAGCTAGGTCAATAGAAAACTTCTTCAGTCTTAGTCCAAAATGTACCTATCAACATGTCATACGGGTAATGTGCCTTTGGTCCAACTGAGGTTCAAGCCAGACGTTGAAGTTCTATTGAAAGATTTATTTATACAAACTATAGCAGTAACAAACAAGAACGCGGACAGGAACTACCATAACACATAAATGTCCAGAATGACCTATATCAATAGCGGCTATCGCAACCGTCTCTCCCCTACCAATGAAGCCATCCAGGCTTAAATAGCAGTTGGTTAGCTCCACCTCTAAGCTAAACCAAGTCATTATAAATCAATTAAACCCTCTGTCAATTTTAACCAGCCATAACACAAAACAAAAGTATATTATTATCCCATAACATAATAAAAACACAGCACAACGTTATTCATATATTTTACACACACATATAATAGGTATTTTAAGAATACCTTAAAATACCCCTCACCATTTACCGCGATGGCCTGACCCAGCGCCACCCCGTGACATAAATTGCGGAAGTGAATGCAAACTTGCCCTTAATGCAGGAGAACTGTGGTGAGTATGATTGACGTGGTTTTACAGATGGATTGGACAGGAAATACAGAAATAAAATATAACATGCGCAAATGTCCATATGCTGTCTAAAATAGTCTGTCGGCTTCCATGCCGTGGCGCTTCGTAGCGCTGTACCATTGGTACAATCGATACAAAGTGACGATCACTTCGTCACACAACACAAAACGATAGTTATGTTATTATAACTCTAGTTCTATGATTGTAGGCGTAGCCGTCTAGGCTTCGCCTTATGGGCTTGTCCCGTGCGCGCACTCGCGTGCACTGAAAATTTTCAGCAATGCACCAATCAACGTGGGCACAGCCCACACTTCCCACGGCACCGTGTATATAACGCGGCGCACAGCTGCGTTCGTCCTCCTAGCTATTCTTTCAGCATTTGGAGGGTACAGCAGGTGGGAAACTAGACGGCTACGCCTACAATCAGAACTAGAGTTATAATAACATAACTATCGTTCTATTTCATGTAGGCTACGCCGTCTAGGCTTCGCCTTATGGGCTAAGGTGAAGCTGCGAGCGGAGCCCGATAAATGTACTCCTGCTGGACCCAAGTCACAAAAAAAAAATAAGGACGTAAGTCACAGGGCACATCAGACTCAATAAGCCGAAGATGTGCAAAACACAACAGCTAAATAAGAAACCCCGAATTCTCTTAAAAACACGCAAAGCGATGATAAAGAGAATAGAGTGAGTCTGTAACTCTGACTCAACCCGTAATTCGATGAACACGAAAAGGGGGAATGCAGAGCAACAAGGCTTCTCCTACGTCCGCTACCATAGGGGCGGCGCTAGGAGGAAAATCAAGCTACCAATAGCAACAAGCAACAAGGCCCTTCCTACCTACGCTCAAAGAGGCGACAGGAGGAAACCTGTTGTGCAATGTTTAATAATAGAGGGCAGGATATAAAACGCCGGTTACGAACCGTAATCAGAGTAATAATAACCTGTCACTCCTGAGCTCAGTACCCACGCTGGAACACCATCGGGTGACAGCGGAGAGAGAATGAAGCTGAGCGACATCACGAGCGTAACAGGCTCTGATGAACGATAAACCAATATCTAATTCGTAGAGAGGGAGCCCGACTCCAACACAAAGTGGCCGAGCGAGCCCCTGGACATGTCTAACATGTAGAAACGAATAAAAGGATCGGGGGAAGACCATGACGCAGCCGCGCAAATGTCTTCCACCGAAATGCCCCTGGATAGCGCCAATGAAGCGGCCATCCCTCGTGCAGAGTGAGCTCTAACACCCAGCGGTGGCACTAAGCCCTGCCGAGAGTAGGCTAAGCAGACACCCTCACATATCCAGCGGGACAGACGCTGCTTAGAAAGAGCGCGACCCTTGGCAGCGTCGCTATAACACACAAACAACTGTTGTGTGGAGCGAAACTCAGCTGATCGTTTCACGTACATAGCCAATGCCCGAACCGGGCACAGGAGATGTAACTCCGCATCCGCTTCACTAGTATGAGGCGGGGTGAGAAAAGCCTTAAGCACAATATCCCTCGACCGAAAAGAACTGAGAATGTTCTTGGGGAGGAACGCAGGATTGGGTCTAAGTAGCGCGAAGGAGCTGTCCTCGTTCAATAACAAGCAGCTCGGGCTGACAGACAGCGCGGCTAACTCGCCGGGACGTTTGGCAGAAACCAAAGCCAATAAGAGCGCTGTTTTAAAGGAAATGGCATCCAAAGGGGCTTGAGACAGAGGCTCGAAAGGGTCCTTGGATAAACCCCGCAACACGGTGGGAAGATCCCAGCGCGGTGTGAGCACACGAGAAACAGGTTTAACACGTCTAACCCCACGCAAGAATCTCTTGACCAGTGGGTGGCTGAAAACCGGTTTCCCGTCATATCCTGCGTGGCCAGCCGAAACGGCTGCCGCATAGACTTTGATGGTGGAGAAAGCCAAACCTTTCTCCAGTAAACACTGAAGGAACCCCAGCACGCTTCCCACCTCACAGCGAGATGGGATAACGTGGTTGAGGTCACACCACGTAGAGAAAGCGCCCCACTTCGCCGCGTAAAGGGAGGAAGTGGAAGGCGCGCGAGCACTCTGAATAGTGTTGATAACTGACGCTGGCAGACCTCTGCCTTGCAAAATCAACCTCTCAGAAGCCAAACCAACAACCGACCCGTCACATAGGGTGGGTGGTGCACCGTCCCATGAGCCTGCGTCAGCGCGTCTGGTCTGATCGGTACCGGCCACGGCTCCGTGCAAGAGAGCGCCGCTAGCTCTGGGAACCACAGAGCTGAGCGGTTCTCCGGGGCCACTAGAATGAGGGACAATCCCTCCTGCCTGACCCGCTCTAGGAGAGGGTGGATTAGTTGAAGCGGCGGGAACGCATATAAGAGTTCCCCGAGGCCACGGTGTGTGAGCCATCGCGTCCACCCCCAACGGGGAAAGATCCCGAGGGCTGAGAGAGAACCACAGATTGCAGTGGGTGTTCTCCCTGGACGCAAAAAGGTCCACCTGAGCCATCCCGAACCTCTGCCAGATCAGTCTGACAATGTCGGGATGTAACCGCCACTCGTCTCGGCGGGGACCGCCGCGAGACATGAGGTCCGCCCCAAAGTTCATGGCACCCGCGATATGCAGGGCTCTCAGGCTGAGCAGGTTCTGATGAGCCCACAGCCAGAGCTCGACTGCTGCTCGGTGGAGAGCAGCGGAGCGCACTCCCCCTTGTTTGTTTATGTATGCCGCCGCTGACACGCTGTCCGTTCGGATCAGAACGTGGCGGCCGCACACCAGGTGAGAGAAGTGTACAAGCACTTTCCTCACCGTGATGAGCTCCAGCACATTTATGTGCGGAGTGGGGAGAGTCGGCCACTCGCCTCCGACCGAGTGGGAAAGGCACGTTCCTCCCCAACCCGTCAACGAGGCGTCTGTGAAGACCACCACGTGAGACGTGACTCTGCCTAGGGGAACCCCTCTGAGAATAGCCGGGGAACTCCCCCAATATCTCAGGTCTGGAGACACCGAGCGAGGAACTGACAGTAGCCTGCGCTTGTGTCTCTTGGGGTCCAGTCTCTGGCGAGCAAACCACCGCTGTAGTCTGCGCATAAAGAGCAGACCCAGGGGCACCACATGGTGAGCAGCTGCCATCAGTCCCAACAGGTGCATGACGGACAGTGCGGTCACTCTTCCGCGAGTGTGAAAACGGGAGAGCGCCAACAGGACAGCATCTCGCCGAGGAGGCGAGAGCGTCGCTGTGAACGTGACGGAGTCTAGGCAAAGCCCCAAGTAGACTAGCCGGCGGCTGGGGAGCGGAGAGCTCTTTACCCAGTTGATGGCGAAACCCAACGCGGAGAGATGATTTATCACCGTCATGGTGTCTCTTCTTGCAGCTTCCTCTGAGTCGCTCAGAATCAGTAGGTCGTCGAGGTAAAAGAGAACTCTCTTTCCCTGACGCCTGAGCGGTCCCAGCGCTGCCTCTACGCACTTTGAAAACGTGCGTGGGGCCAGAGAGTAACCGAACGGCAGGCACTGGTACTCGTACGCCACGCCCATAAAGGCGAAGCGGAGAAATTTCCTGTGAGCCTGGAGAATGGGGACGTGGAAGTACGCATCCTTGAGATCCAGGGATGTGAACCAGTCGCCCTCTCTCACACACCGGAGCAACGCTCTGGTGGTGAGCATTCTGAAGTTCCTCGCGGCAACAAAATTGTTGAAGACGCGAAGATCCAGAATAGGTCTCATCTCCCCCGACTTCTTGGGAACCAGGAAGTAGCGGGAGTAAAACCCTAGGCGTGACTCGAGGGGGGGAACGACAGAGACAGCCCCCTTCCCCAAGAGACGGACCACCTCCGCTGCCAGAGCCGTGCTCGCGGCTGGATCCTGCAGCCTCGTCTCCACCAACCCCATAAAGGGTGGGGGACGGTGCTTGAACTGTATGGGGTGGCCCCACCTCAACGTGTTGTCCAACCACGCGGGTAAAACGCATCGCTCTCGCCAACGCGCATGGCGATCGGTGAGAGGGCGAGCATCCAGCTGAGGAACGTTGTCCAGGAATGCTCTGTATTCCTCGGCCCCTACCGCCTTCACACTGCGTGTGAACCAAGGGGGGCGTACCTCGAAAGGGAGGGGAGGGAACCCCTGCGAGCGGGAAAACCGCTGCAGAGAGCGGACCCACAGCTTGCTCGCTCGCCGTGCCCACGGCTAACAGCTCCGACGTCTTCCCACAGTCATCAGACTGTAGAGCGGAGGTTGGGGGGGCAAAGTCGGGGTCTGGAAGACTGTAGCACGAAGCCGCATAGACGGCCTCGTGCGACGAGTCTTCAACCCGCTCATGAAGCGCACGGGGACGCCGCATGGAAGCGGACGACCCCCTGGCTATACTACACTGCCTAGCCGCCGCCCCACAGCCACTAGGCTGAGAGGGAGGGAGAGGCTGAGGGGAACAGGAATGCACGACAGGCGCAGGGCGCGGTCGGCTTAAAGGGCACAGCTCCTTAAAGATGTACTGCCGTTCGGTCGAACGGGCTTTCAATTCTTTATTGGGGAAGGAAAAAGACGTAGGTCGGTCCCACGTGGGCGCCAGCTTCCGTGCTTTCTGCCCCTTCGCTGCCTGGCGCTGCTGCGGAGGCGGCGTCGGCGTCGGCGCTGGAGGCGGCGGTGTGGCCCGTAGAGGACGTGGTCGACCCCGCTTCCTGCTGGCCCGACTGCTCCGGCTGGCCTGATAGGAGGAGCCCGTGAGAATCGGCCCGAACCGGGAACGATTTTCACGGACGGACTGGAGGTGGGCGAGAACCTCCGCGAACCGAGGTCCAAAGAGTCCATCCGCGGCCAACGGACCCTGGATAAGGCCCGCCCTTTCTCTGTCAGGGACAGAGGAGAAGGACAGCCACATGGCTCGATGACCCATGGTCGCCCACGCCATCTGACGTCCGGCAGTAACCGCCACCGGCTGGCAAAGCTGGAGGACAGCGCCGGAGAATCTTGCGACCTTCTCCACGTCGCTCTGCCCGAACGAATCCTTGCCAACTGTCATGGCCGACAGGGCAGAGGAAAGCAGGGCAATGTTGTTCACGGCCGCCGCTGCTTGTGAGGCGCAGACAAAGGATCTGTCCCACAAGGCAGCGAGCTGCTTGAGAAGCCGGTCGGGGGGCAGCGGCTTCTCGTTCGGACGCCATCCGGCGCCCGGACAGAGGAGCGCTGCCAGAGGAGGCTCCAGGCGAGGTATCCCCCTCGCCTGTGTGGCGGACCACCCCTCCACCCTGGAGAAATCGGTGAACGCCTTCACCGGGGCCTTAAGGGAGGACGGGTCCACAGCCGCCGCGGTAAGATACCGCTGAACGGGTGGGAACAGAGGGCATATAGTAGGCCATCTGGTCGACGAAGGAGGCCTAAAATAGTCCCCCTGCATGTCGTCCAGTTCCGGGGAGGGCGGCGGAGGTGGCATGGCGATGCCCTTGATGGCCGCTGCCTCGCCCATGATATCGCCGAACAGGTCGGCGAAACGATGCGGCTTCTCCGGGGGCAAAACCCCTGAAGGCCTTGAGGAAGTCCCCGACGCGGAGTCCACATCGAGGTCGTAGTCCTCGTCTTCCCCCGGTGTCGCCACGGCGTCGAAGATATCGATGGCGTCCGCTAGCTCCACCGACGGGGAAAAAAACAGGTGCCTCGAGAGGAGAACCTCTTAAGGTAGGGTGGTACAGGCGGCGCAGGAGCCGGAGCCTGAAAAGGCTGCCATGGCGTGCTCCGCACCGAGGCAACGGAAACACATGACGTGCCCGTCGTCCAGAGCAAGGATCGCCGGGCAAGAGGAGCAGAGAGGCCCTGAAAAGGGCCGTACCTCCGCAGATGCCGCCGCGCCGCTGCTGCATGAAGTCATCATGTTTTGTTGGTACAAATGCTGAAAGAAAAAAGAGGACGAACGCAGCTGTGCGCCGCGTCATATACACGGTGCCGTGGGAAGTGTGGGCTGTGCCCACGTTAATTGGTGCATTGCTGAAAATTTTCAGTGCACGCGAGTGCGCGCACGGGACAAGCCCATAAGGCGAAGCCTAGACGGCGTAGCCTACATGAAATAGAACTTCTCCCCTTCCTCCTCCTCCAACAACTTACTTGTTCCGCTGTTGTTCCACTCCTGCCATCTGCGGTGTTCGCCCATCTCCGTGGTTGCAGTCCGAATCCAGTGACTCCGTAGGGGGCTTTGGGCCGGTCCCACATAGCAGAACTCACCCCCCAAAGGTAGCCATAAAAGGCGCTTGTAGAGTCACAACCTGTGCACTATGGATCCCAATATATGCCGAACACACACTAGTGTCGAGCTGATGACACCTTAGCTAAGTTCATGATCCTCGTTCTGCTGCCAATTCCTGTGAAAGAAAACAACCAACATGGTAAATTTGTCTGCAGACTTAGAGCGATCACTGCCACATCATTATCAGGGCTCTTGGTGACTACAGTTTGATAATCCTGTGCAGCATGTTGTGCATGTAAAAACACCCTGGTGTCATATTTCTCATGATCACATGTCAGATTTCTAAAATCACAGTTTGTTAACCTTCCGTTACAGTCACGCAGTGACTCTACACAGTTCTCAATGTGCTATGTACAATCTTAATTCCTTGCTAACAGTGGTAAGATCACCTTTTGCAACGCAACAGAGTAATTCTGTAAGTGCCACATCGTTTCTACCATCTGATGGAAACTTTTTGTATTAGTTTCTTCTGATCCCGTCCTTAAATTTGCACCAGACAGCTCTACTTCAATATTTGTAATAGTTATTTCCGGATACTGGTCATCACAAAGTATATCCGTGTATATTTGAGCTTCAGATCAAGCTTGACTATGTACTGCAGTATGGTCTCGGCAAGCTCTCCGAAGGTACTTGGTATGGACCGAATGGCAAAAAGAGAATTGCTCTATCTGCTGGGACTCTGACTAAACAGTCTTCACCTTTTATCTCCAATAAATCCATAAGAGCTGATTTGTTTGTTTTAGCAAGTGAACCATCAGCACTGGCTAATAGTTGTGAAACAGTTCCCAAGGAGTAGGACATCATTTCCCTCATGTCTATCTTTCTACTTTGACCTATGAGGAGTAGTCTGGAGAATAGCTTATTTTCGGGAAGCAGAATCACTTCCTTACTGACTGCAGATTACTTATTTGCCTAATCACTGAAGGGCTTCAGTTTTTGTGCTTTGATGGGAGCGTATATGTCGACTGATGGTGACAACAGTTTTCGGTCCATAAACAGTTTGACAGCATTTTCCCCCTTTTCCAGAGCTGCGAGCAAATCCTTCTTGATTTGTTCGGCTGCAACTGTCCCACAGCTAAAACACACAGGGCCATCTGAGTTTGTCAAAAGTGTTTAGATTCCAAAAGTGGACTCTAGGGTGCATCTTAACTTGTCTGGCAATCGCAGCATTTCATGTTGAGACAATATCCAGCAGAACACTGTAGCTCGATTCTGTTTCATCCCTGTCCAACCATCTGCCCTCACCTGTTGGGTGAGGCTAGTGTCTAGACCAGGGGTCTGCAACCTTCACTATCAAAAGAGCCATTTTTGGTCCCTCTCCCACCAAATAAAATGATCTGGAGCCACAAAACCTATTTGACCCCTAAAATGAAGATAACACAGCGTATAAAGTTTGATATATAGTTATACAAAATATAAAATTACTAATAGCCTATATTTTGTTGCATTTATGACATTTGTAGTTGTAGGATGTAACATTTATTTTGGCTGACAAAATATTAAAACCCTTTTCTTATTTGAGTGTCACAGTATCACCTTCATCTCCAAAATAAGAGGTGTTCCCTTGAAAGAAAAAAGAAAAATAGCCATTTATTTCCATTTTTTTCAAAGCTACAGAGAGCCACTGCAGAGAGGTGGAAGACCAGCGGGTTGCTGACCCCTGGTCTAGACTGACAACAGTGTCCCATGATGCACAATGTTGTAGTCTATTTAGAAGTGACACAATTTGTGATTAACTGTTTAAATGCCAACAAATGTGGGATACACAATATCTTGACAAACAAATATCCCTTTTAGGTTCAAATAATTTGGAATATCACCATAATCCAGGAAATCAGATTGTACAGTTTGAGTGGTGCTTCGGTAACATTTAAATCATCTGACATGGGCGGCCATGGGCATGTCCGGGAGAGTCACATAAAAGCAACTTTAATATCAATGCAGCACTATAAAGTGTCCTTGCGTCCTTTTTAGTATTGACAGAGGCCCCTGAAGTTGGTCTTTCCAGAGAAGCTGTTGTACTTCCGGTGTTTTCGCTGTCACTTTCAGTTTGGCTTACCTCAGTTGACAGTTTTTTCTGATGGATGAGGTAACCTGTCCATCCTGTCTTAGCAGTGTTTCAACAAAAACCATCTCACTGATGCTGCCTTTGGGGGAGTGAAACACCAGCTGGGGGAAATCATGGGTCAACCTTCTCTGCAGTTTATCCTGCCTGCAACATAAACAAACGAAAAAGGATCACACGGGTATAAATAAAAAGATATATTCACATCGAAAACTAATTTTGGTACAATACACTGTTTTCAACTTCTACATACTAGTTATTTGTAGTTTATGATTAAATATATTGTTTAAAAAGTCCATTCTCAGCTGAAATGGACTTGGTAGAGACCTGATATAACCCTGTGCAATTGGCCAAGCTGGGGGAGTTTAAGTCATATTGATAACACCTGTAGTTTACCTGTAGTTTGAAGCATCGAGATCTTAAGGTTTTATCACAAGATTTAAAAACATCTTAGATGGGTCCTTGTCAGCACCTCTTGGTTTACAAATAGGGGGAAAATAAGCACTCGCGGAGATCCTTTAGTTTCATTCAAAAAATGCCTCATTTATTAGGTCAAAATAAATTCTCTGTGGTTGACTTTCTACAAAAAACTTAAACGTTTACTAAAATAAATTATTATAAATAAACTACGGTCACTAAACTGTTTCTTTGTCCACCTCTCCTACTCAAACAAAAATAACTTTCCAAGCTGTCCTCCAGCTGCTCCTTACACCTGTGAAGGTGACCTAACTAGGAGGAGGCGGAGATTGCCGTAGTCTAACAACCAATCAAATTAATTTCTCCAGACACGAAGTACATAAACCAAATCCAACAATTTAGAAACAAAATAGAAAACAATACAACAAATAATCTTGTTTGTTTTTTACAACAAAATGTATAAACACCAATATGTATATTATGGCTCCAACACTCCGGCCCCTAATTGTTGCTGCTCTAGCAAAAACAATTACAAATTCATCAGTTTAGTCTACTGCCTCCATGAGCAGACAGAGTCTATCGATAGGCCGTTGAAGGATGTTAGTCTTAGTTTTAACTAGAACACTTCTAACAAATCCTTTGGAGTCTGGGAAAGTCTTAACAACACGGCCCATGAGCCATGAGTTCCTCGGTGCTGTGTTGTCTACGATGACGACAAGATCCTCAGGACGAAGATTCCGCTTTGTGCTGTTCCACTTGCTTCTTTGCTGCATGATTGGAAGAGACTCCCTTGTCCATCGCTTCCAGAATAGATCTGCTAGATATTGTGCTTGTCTCCATCTTCTCCTTGAGTAAAGATCTCTCTTTTCAAAAAGTCCTGGTGGCATTATCGCTTTAGATTTTAGCTGAAGTAGATGGTTTGGGGTGAGCGATTCCAAATCATTAGGATCACTTGAAAGAGTAGTTATTGGTCCGTCGTTGAGGATAGCTTCTACTTCACAGAGTGCCGTTTGCAGAATCTCATCATCAAGTGTCTGTTGCTTTAAGACTGACGTTAGGATCTTTTTTACCAATCTGATCAGCCTTTCTCACACTCCACCATGGTGGGCTCCAAAAGGGGGGTTAAATGTCCATTTTACCTCATCGGAAAGTAGTGCTTTTTGAATCCTCTGGTGATTCAGTTCCTTCAGAGCCTCCTTCAGTTCCTTTTGTGCACCGATAAAGTTAGTTCCATTATCTGTCCTGATACTTATAATTGGTCCTCTTCTGCATATGAATCTGCGTATAGCATTGATGCAAGAATCTGTGGTTAGGAAGTTTGCCATCTCCAAATGGACTGCTCGACTCACAAGACAAGTAAAGATTACTCCCCACCGTTTCACTTGAGACCGGCCCCTCTTCACCTCTATGGGACCGAAGTAGTCAATGCCTGCATGACTAAAAGGTGGAAGGTCAGGATACACCCGATCTTCAGGTAGATCTGCCATCTTCTGTTCTCCAGATTTTGCCTGCATGCGTCTACGGAAAATGCAGTCTATGATGATTTGTCTGCATAGTGTTTGCATGAGGAAGCCAAAATCTTTGTCTCAACCTGGATAACATATGGCTTCTTCCAGAATGTCCAACTTGGAAATGGATATGTCGTAGAATCAAGTACGATGCATAAGAGCCTTTAGGTAGGATGATCGGATTCTTTTGTTCCACTGGCATTGCTGTCTTGTTTATCCGTCCTCCCACTCTCAAAATGCCTTCATCAATGAATGGATCTAGTTTGTAGATGGGGCCTTTTGAACCGAGCGGTTTTCCTTTCTTCAGTTGAGTGAGTTCAGAACTGAAGTATCGTCTTTGCTCAAAGCAAATGATAGACTTTTCTGCTTCTTTCATGTCTTCCACAGATAAATCTCGCTTTCCATCGGCTTCAAGATGTTTCATTCTTTCCATTAGGGATGTGTTGGGTGTCTGATACTGTCCAGACCCATCCTTCAGGCAAGTTTTCCTTCTTTGACTTAGCAGTCGAAGTAGTGTTCTCATCTTCAATATCCAAGCTGTAGCTCTCTTCAGACTGTCCCATGATGAATAGCTCTCAATAAATGAGCTAGTTGGGTCTTCAATTGTGAGCAGTCAATCACGGCATGTTTTCCTTGGCAGAATCCACATAAGACAGTAACACTGGGCCAAGCGTGACGCTGTTGTTGCATTGAAGGTTGGTTAACAGTGCAATCTCTATTGTCAGTATTCACTGCCACTGAAGTCACAAAGCTGCTATCTCTGCCCTTTGACCCCTTTAGTTCAGTAGTTCTGCTCTTTGGGAAAACCTTTTTAGCAGATATTTGGTCTTGAATGTCTCCAAACAATGGGTCCAAGAGCATTTTAGCTTTTTTTTCAATAAATTCCACTAGGTGTTGGAATTGAACTCTTCTTCCAGTTTTCTGTTGGGTCTCATAGGCTATTGTTCGCCATTTTTCCCTGAGTTTGTACAGCAGTTTAGATGCAATCCGCCTCAAGTTTGATGGGATACCAAGTTCATCCATGTACTGTAAATCCTGCATCACATTACAGCATCCTCTTAAATACATTGCATAAGTGTGCAGTGCTTTTCCATCCTCAGCTTTAATTGCTGTCCAGTTCAAGGCCTTTTCCAAGTAAGCTCCAGAGATTTTCATTTCGTTCCCAAAATGTTCCTTTAAAAGCCTTTTAGCTTCAGCATAGCCTCTGTTTGCTTCCATATGTAAACAACTGCGAACCAGATCTCTTGGCAGACCAGCGGTAAATTGTTCAAGGTAATAGAGTCTATCCTGATTATTTTTTGTTTTTTCTTCAATCAAGTGTTCAAATGCATGAATGAAAGACTGATATGTTAGCGGGTTTCCATCAAACACTGCAATCTCCCTCGCAGGTAGTAGAGCCAGTTTCTGTTGTGAAATAATAAGTTCAGCAATGTCACTTTGCCTTTGAATAACCATGTTCATGTTTTCATGAGCACTGTGATCTGTTGCCTGATTGATCAGATCACTGTGGTTGTGCACTCTGAGCTCTGCATGCCTATTAGAGCTTCCTGTGGGCTGAAGGTCGCTAAAAACTGCTCTCTGAAGTGGGGTCTTTGGTATAGCACCCAGTTGCATAAATTCCTCTTCAGTAGCCGTAGCTTCCAGGCCTTGTTTATGATCATAATATTCATTCATAGCATCTTCTTGAGATTTGCCATCCAAATCCTCTTCTTCGTTTTGAAGGACATTTATTTTGGCGGTTGATGCTGCTATTTCCGCTTCCAGCTCCATTTGCTCTAGTTTAGTTTTCTGCCTTACTTCTTCCAGTTGTAGTGCTTGTTTGTCTTTCAGTGCAGCAGCGCGAGCCAGCAGAGCTGCCCTTTCCGCCTTGGCTTTCTTAAACTCTGAGGAAACTGAGGAGGAGGCAGAGCTTCTTGACTTCCTTGATTTGTGTGACACATTTGAAATACTGTCCAATGGTCCAACATGTAATTGTGCAATGTGTTCTCTTTTCCATGTCTCAACCTCTTTCATAAAATAATTCGGGTTAGTCATTCTGGGTTCATACCAGTCAGTATGATCTGTTTCCTTTTCCTCCTTAGATAAGAGGTTTTGCACAGATTTATGGGCATTTTTTAATTCATCCACAGCACCTTTGAATGTTTGAAAACAGTCATTAAGTTCATCAATATTTCCATCATCCACCATCAGATCTTTAATTTCATTTATCCTTCGTGTACACACTCCCAGTCTGGCCCGCCGTGTTGCATAGCGGGATTTCAACAACTTCTCAGCCTCAGCTGCGGTCTCTGGAATTTCCGTCATTGTTACCGATCAATCACGTTTTAATCACCGGTCCTTATTATTCTCTGGTATCCATCAACCGTCATTTAATACTTTGTTAATCATTTATTTACAGTTCATATCTTGTCCAGCATGTCAATCCAGCCCACTCACTGGCTGCGGCGCTTTCATTCCTTTATTTCGATTCGATCAGCTGATTTTACTCACGGCCCTCCGGCTGTTTTCTCCGTAGACGTATCATCGGCAGGATTCCCATAATTTATGCTTTACTTCTTAGTCTTTAAGATAGTTTAGTGACTTGTTATGGCGACTTCTTCACTATCTAATTTTCTTAGTCGCCCTTTTTGAGATGGATTGTGACTCGTAGGGGGAAAATAAGCACTCGCGGAGATCCTTTAGTTTCATTCAAAAAATGCCTCATTTATTAGGTCAAAATAAATTCTCCGTGGTTGACTTTCTACAAAAAACTTAAACGTTTACTAAAATAAATGATTATAAATAAACTACGGTCACTAAACTGTTTCTTTGTCCACCTCTCCTACTCAAACAAAAATAACTTTCCAAGCTGTCCTCCAGCTGCTCCTTACACCTGTGAAGGTGACCTAACAAGGAGGAGGCGGAGATTGCCGTAGTCTAACAACCAATCAAATTAATTTCTCCAGACACGAAGTACATAAACCAAATCCAACAATTTAGAAACAAAATAGAAAACAAAACAACAAATAATCTTGTTTGTTTTTTACAACAAAATGTATAAACACCAATATGTATATTATGGCTCCAACGGGACGTGAGATGCATATAGCATTGTTTATATTCCCTTTTACGCACGTTTGAAAGAGGTCAGGCCATAGTTTCCTCTTTGCTCCTCGTTGTTGATAACATGAACACAAACATCTTGGATTCTTGGAGTCGTTCCAAAATAAAACTGCAGGATGACACATGGAGAACTTTTATTTTCTCGCTAGATCTTTTTAATGAAGTCAAAATTATTAAGTGCCCCATATATGGGAACTGGATTAAACTAAATGGCTTCACTTTATGTCCTAGTGGTGTAAATTCCATCTACAATGACTAGCTTGTATCTACGGAGCCCCTAAGGGGACAAAAAAAAATGTTTAGTTTCGCGTGTGCACGTGAAAAGGTTTCGCGTGAGCACGTGAAACTTTCACGTGAGCACGTGAAAGCCTTATGTAGCCTGGGCCATACTGGAGACCGTGACAGCTGGAGAAATGACTACAGTACCGGAGGTAGTTGTACTATATTTTTATCTAGGTCTTCATTATAAGGACATTGCTGCTTTGCTTGCAAGTCATTACCATTATATTGTTTCAATACATTTAAAACGGATTTTAAAGTCTTGTAATCTGTTCCGGTGTTACACCGTATTCTGTGACCCCAGGGGTCGCTGTTGCACATTTTCTGCAACATGCACGAGTTTGAAGGCATAAAGTCGTTCATGTGTGAAAACATGCACGAGCTTCAAAGTAAACATCGTATCGCCATCGCTCACTCGGGATGGGTTCGTTCGTTTAGTATAGCCCATTGAGTGGATGAAGCAAAGCGGTTGATTTGGCTCTGTGGTGGCACGATGATGACGGGTCCTTCTTTCTTGATGCAAACGTGAATATAGAAACAGTGTTGGTCAATTCTAAACAGCATTTTACACAGTAGCCTATAGTAGAAAATACTCAAAGTTAAATCAACGTAATTAAACACTGATTGTTGCTTCTTATGGGGAAAGAAGCAATGGTGGTGGACCGTAGTAAACGCCCCATCCATCCATAGTATGTGTCTGTAAAATGCTAATCAAATCAAATGTATTTATAAAGCACATTTAATTACAAAGGGATGGGGGAGAGATCTTTCTTCATTACGAGTCCCTCTCTGATTGCTCAAACTGTGGTTGTTTTTGTTTTAATGCCCACCATTTTTTGATTACTGCAGTTTATGAAATAAACTATGAACTAATGCCTGTATGGGCGTGAAGTGTGCGTGATTGCAGTGACTTGGGTGGATTTGCAGCGTAAGGGTGATTTTAGTGACCTAAGAGCACAATTTTTAAAAAGCCAACAGTATTGCGCCCTGAGTATGGTGGCCACTGAAGAGGCAGTAGCCTATAGTTCCAGTGGAAGCACGGCGGCACGAAGCACCCGACAGCAACCTGTTTTTCATTTGTCATCCTGTATAATTATTCACGTCTGCAATCATCAGAGTCCACACGCAACAGGAAACCAATTACGGTAGGTCACAATCCATGATAGCTGGCCGTCGTTTTCTGTGACCCCACTGTAAATGCGAAAAAAAATGTAGTTAAACCCCAACCAAATGTGTTCAGGTCATTTGGCATCCTCATATCTGTATGTGTACAAAATTATTTACGTCTGCGATCATCACAGTCCACACGGTCCAGTTAACCATCTTAACTACATATTTTTCGCATTTACAGTGGGGTCACAGAATACGACGGCCAGCTATCATGGATTGTGACCTACCATGGTTGGTTTCCTGTTGCGTGTGGACTCTGTGATGATCACAGACATGAATAATGTTGTACACATACAGATATGAGGATGCCAAATGACCTGAACACATTTGGTTGGGGTTTAAGTTAAAAAAAAATGCATTTACAGTGGGGTCACAGAATACGACGTCCAGCTATCATGGATTGTGACCTATCGTGGATTGTTTCCTGTAGCGTGTGGATTCTGTGATGATCGCAGACATGAATAATTATACAGGATGACAAATGAAAAACAGGTTGCTGTCATGTGCTTTGTCCCGCTGTGCTTCCACTCGAACTATAGGCTACTGCCTCTTCAGTGGCCACCATACTCGGCGCAATACTGTCGGCTTTTTAAAAATTGTGCTCTTAGGTCACTAAAATCACCCTTACGCTGCAAATCCGCCCAAGTCACTGCAATCACGCACACTTCACGCCCATACAGGCATTAGTTCATAGTTTATTTCATATACTGCAGTAATCAAAAAACAGTGGGCATTATAACAAAAACAACCACAGTTTGAGCAATCAGAGAGGGGCTCGTAATGAAGAAAGATCTCTCCCCCATCCCCTTGTAATTAAATGTGCTTTATAAATACATTTAATTTGATTAACCACGATCAACTACGATCCACCAACGTTGCTTCTTTCCCCATAAGAAGCAACAATCAGCGTTTAATTACGTTGATTTACCTTTGAGTATTTCCTACTATAGGCTACTGTGTAAAATGCTGTTTAGAATTGACCAACACCGTTTCTATAATCACGTTTGCATCAAGAAAGAAGGACCCGTTATCATCGTGCCACCACAGAGCCAAATCAACCGCTTTGCTTCATCCACTCAGCGGCCTATACAAAACGAGCTAACCCATCCCGAGTGAGCGATGGCGATACGATGTTTACTTTGAAGCTCGTGCATGTTTCCGCACATGAATGACTTTATGCCTTCAAACCCGTGCATGTTGCAGAAAATGTGCAACAGCGACCCCTGGGGTCACAGAATACGGTGTAACACCGGCGCAAGGGATATAGCGATTTGGATCGGGCAATTTCTTTCATTTATGAACAGTTACAAACGTCTGGCCAACCCCACGGATATGGGTGGATGTACACAAAATGCAAGGAGAATGGATTAAACATAAGAAAAGAAGAAGTTCGGTTAATTCTACGAGAACTAGATCCAAGGGGTGTTGAACTCAGAGTGAGGAGACGGCTCCGTCGCCGAAACTACTTTGCTAAAGGGCCTAATTATATTTGGCACTTAGACTCTTATGACAAATTGAAGCCTTTTGGCATCTGTATAAACAGCTGCATTGACGGATTTTCGCGGAAAATCATCTGGATGAATGCATTTACTACAAGCAGTGACCCAAAACTTATTGGTGGCTACTACATGGGGGCAGTGGAAAGGTTGGGTGGTTGTCCAAGGATTGTCCGAGGCGACCGAGGTACTGAGAATGGTAAAATCAGAGACTGTCATCGCTTTCTCCGTCGCAACATTCACGATGGCTCTGCTATTGACAGCTACATTGAATGCAAGCACGGCCAATCAGAGGATAGAATGTTGGTGGGGCTTCCTCAGGAGAGAATCAATGGAGTTTTAACATCTGTCTGTTTGCTGATCTGAAGGACCGTGGTTTGTTCGATGGTGCATATTTGGACAGAGGTCAAATTCAGTTCTGCTTCATGGGCATAATCCAGGTAAAATACACATAGCCTACGTTGTTACTGTAAACCTAGGCTGTCACAAACGACTGTGCGTCTGCTTGGCTGTTGTTTACACAAGAGACTAAAAGGCTTAACGTGAAAAGCTTAACGTGGTTTAATGTACCTAAACAAGGATCATTGATCACCAAATTTAGACCGTTTTCAAAATCATTTTCAACAACTTCAAACATAGGGGCTAACCTTCCATCGACCACTTTGCCCAATCAGCTATACTGTTAAATCACTTTGTCTCTCGCTCTCACTCTCTCGCTCACTCTCCTAGGCAGAGTGGCAACAAGAGTCATCCATCATTCCTCCAGGATGGCCAACAGCTGGCCTCATTGAGATCAGAAACTTTGGTCTGCGCTATCGAGAGGACCAAGATTTGGCCATCAGCAACATTACAGTTACGATCCTGGGAGGAGAGAAGGTACTAAAAAAATAAATACATAAGGTGAATGCTGTTTTGTTTTGTACTGTATAAGCCGGCAAGCTACAAAGCTTTTTGCCTCAAGCTAATTTTGCCAAAGCAAAAAGCTTTGTAGCATCACTGGAAATAATGACCACAGAGAATGTAATAACTACTAATAAAATACTTTGGTGTAGTATGTTATCTAATTTAAACATTTTAGTATATTCTGTGTCAAACATAATGCATTGTGTAAGAATGCTTTCTCAATACATAAAAAAACCTGTAGAATACACTTTGACCACAAGACACAAATGAATTGAGAAATGATTGGGCCAAAATGTTGCTTAGGTGGTCAGGTACAGCGTGTTGCTTAGATGGTAAACACCTCCTTCAGTATGTGGGGGAACGCTAATCCATCCTCCAGAGCACGCCAATAAACCTCATCGTGGAATTGAACCAAGTTACCAGAGGAAGCAATATAAAAGCCCAGTGGTAAACTAGACATTTCGCCGCATGTGCATTTTCTGAAGAAAATGCGTGAGCCACCTTGTCGTGTGCGCAATATTCTGCAAGCATGCTAACATGCTAATGCTAGCAAGGCTAATGAGTGAGCACGGCAAGTTTCAAGTCCCTGGGCCGCTTTGAGGCGGACTTGTGATTGATTGAATAATGGAGCTGATCGGTTTTCTTTGATTGCGAGTTATAGTGCCCCCTGTCGCCAAATTTTTATTTGACTTTTCGGACACCTGCTTACGCACGTTTTCTATACGTGTACCATTTTTGACAACTCTGAGTTGTTTCGCCTTTGGAATGGTTGAAGTCAGCGTTTTTCCCCATTGGCTTCTATTAAAAAAAGTTTGGTGATCACCAGCAACAGTGGTAATTTGAAATTGACCCTGTGACATCATTTTTTGCTATGATTACTAAAATTTCCACATTACCTAATGTCCTTGATGTGCTCACCAAGTTATAGATCTGTCCTCTGAAGCGGACTTCATAAAAAGAATAAGGGGCCAAATAATCCCTTACACTGCCTTTGAAAATAAGCACCGTTCCAAACGATGCTGCGAACTATTGCAGCTCATTGCAGACATTGATGGTTGTTATGCTCTTTCTCCAAGCCTGTTTCTTTACAATGACTTGACTCTTCAATCAGAGTTTAATGTTCCCGCTTCCTATCAAACCGAGAAGCTTTTACATAAATCTAGACAGGTCTTTTATGAACACGGTGAGAGGCTGGCAAATTATTAGCTCATCTCCGGCAATCGGCAAGTCAATACACCATACCCGAGATTAGTATTGGCCCAATTCTACTTCATACAATCAGGTCATAAATTATAAATAAATAAATAAATAAATATTCGGACCTTTATCACTCTGACACTGTTGCGGATGTATCACAGATCCAAATATTTATTTTTAAACTAGACATTCCCACCCTTGGTCCAGATGGCCAGGCCTCCCTTGATAGCCCGTTATCAACTGTTGAGATTACACACATGATCAAGGCAATGCAGAGTGGTAAGGCTCCTGGGCCAGATGGGTTTCCCATGGAGCTCTATAAAGTGTTTGCTGACAAACTGACCCCTAATTTAAAATGAATGTACAACAAAGCCTTTTCTGGTGAGAAGTTGCCCAAGACCCTTGTGGGTGCCAGGTCAAATGGAAAAACTAATGTGTGGAGAAAATGCACACTTCTCAAACATGTACTGATTTGTACAATTTTCTTTCTCACCGCCCAATAGCGTATTGGTTTGAGCATATTGTGTCAGTCCCAGAGGTTTATGGTTCGATTTTATTATTAATATTCATTCTGCCTCATTTTTGGTAATTATCTCCTTTTACAGTGTTGCAGGTATAAAAGCTTAGCCCATTGCAAGGAATTGCAGTGCAGTGCGCCAGTCCTACGATTTAAAAACATTGTGATATATAAAAATGTTTTTATTATTAATAGAGATACCTTGCTCTATTCCGATCAATGTTTGAGATAATCCCATGTCTATCATTCAGGTTGAAATAAAATGTTTTCACTTCATTATTTTTGTAAAAAACATAATTTTTCAGACATTCTTTAATTAGTAATGTTCCATAAATGGTTAAGGGTGAAAAAAAACATCTACTTCTTAACGTATTCTAGTCTCCCCTCTTTGTTAAATCTGTCAATAACTAGAGTAGAGCCCTTGCCTCCAAGGCAGTAGGTCCATGGTTCAAATCCCTCCATGCACTTAATCTTGTTTCATCAAAACCTATTTTCTGCACCCATTTTAAATGTAAATTTATATCACTGAATGAACTTCTCCCTACATGGACCCCATTTATTCCCTTAAAAACAAACCCACTGAAATCACCCACTTCTAAAACATGTTCTGACCTCCCACTGTCGATTCTCCGTCACTATCTCTGCGGGTAGAGCACGCACCTGCAAGGCTGAAGGTCAATGGTTCGAATCCTATGAGAGACCTACTATGGTCTGAGGAAACAGCTTGTCTACAGCCTACTACTAAGCAATGGTCTACTACTTCCGGCAGTGAAGGAACTATCCTTGAGTCTATGTTCTAATACTTAGCAATGGTCTACTACTTCTGGCAGTGGAGGCACTGTCCTCGCACATGCACGCATGGTGTGCTTGGAACTGAGATAACTTTGGGTCAGTTTGCACATTGGGCTGGCCTAATTGAAGCTGAAGCTAATTTCAGCAGGCTGGTCTGAGAAATTGCATGAAACAAAATCACCTTCAATGGTTGACTACGACCAGCAGTAGTGGCGCTGTGGCTTAATGGGGGGCACTATCACATGTGAGGAGGTTGGCAGAAATCACTTAAAGTGACCCCCAATAATTCACCATTTCCTTAATTTCCAAATATTTCCAAATTCAGGCTGCTGCATGCAGCTGCGCTATTGCTGCTTGCAGCTATATTTTTTACTGTTATTTTTTTATCGTCCGAGAGAACGTTTTGTGGTCCGCAATCTATAGTGTTTCCCATACATTAAAAAAAAGAATTTTAAATTAGTAAAATCCTGTTCCATTGTAGAGCCTAGTGCAACACATTGATTTGCTCTCGCTCTCTCACCATACTTTTTTTTAATCCAGTCTGTTTGTTATTGTGTCTAAGTCTTGCTCAATGAGAAGGTTCACTCAGAAATCTTGTTTCAGAAAATCAACCCTTCTTCTCCCAAATCTTTAGATAATGCTAAACTACGCTTTCTGCATTCCAAAAACAACAAACTCTTTACAGCACTCCACTCCCCAACTCGTAAGTCATGTTTCCACTGTTCTGTTCCTGCAACTTAACTCTCATAAGATTTCAGAGTAAAACTTCTCCTTAGGGAGACTTTGTTAGAAACAATAACAAACAGACCCGATCAAGCGAAAGGTTAATAAAAAAAGTTGTATTTCTCTGTTGTCAGTCACATATAATCAAAATCTGAGCCTTTCAGTACCAAAAACAAGCACTTTTAGAGGTCGTACATTGACCAGGTGCTAGCTATTGCCCCAAAGGATTACATTGCAGGCTGTTTCGCGAATTACGGCTGAAGCGTTCTTGCTAAATTGTGTACGAATTAAAAAATAAATTGTCCGCATTAGTACCCAAGACCCGAAATGATGGCAAAATACTTTGAACCTTGAACCTGTTCAGAGCCCTGAACTTTAATAGCTTAAGCCTGCACTAGGTAACTTTTCTACTGTTATTATAGTTATTTACTCCTTTAAAAACAATCTGATTTAGAAAGTCTCAAGAATGAAATGTACCAATCCACCAGTCGATTCATCCAGGGACTTTTTCTCTATAAATCTTTTTGTTGTGGTCTACTTAATGTTTGTAATTTTTTGTAATGTTGCATATCTCTGTGATTCATGACTTACAACATACATAAATGTTTAATTCCCCTAGGTGGGTATTGTGGGTCGCACAGGGGCAGGGAAGTCGTCTTTGACTCTTGGGCTATTTCGAATCATTGAGGCAGCTGAGGGCCAAATCTGCATTGATGGGATCGACATTGCTGAGTTAGGCCTGCATGAGCTGCGCTCAAGGATCACCATAATCCCTCAGGTAGGGACACGCCTCTGAAATCCTTACCATGCATAAAAGGTTAATTTCAGTCTTTTAATATTTTTCTCAATTCCAGGTTGTACAAACAGTTTAGCCTCTTCATCTAATATATGCTATATGATTGATGATCTAAGCAGAACTTTTTTCTCAAACACTACCCTACCTCACACATACATACAATCATAGATAACTGCATTTATGACAGACTACCATGTCAAATCCCCAGGACCCAGTGCTCTTTTCAGGCTCTCTGAGGATGAACCTGGACCCTTTTGATGGACACTCTGATGAGGATGTGTGGAGGGCTTTGGAACTGGCCCATCTCAAGAGCTTTGTGTCTAGTCTTCCTGACAAACTGGACCATGAATGTTCTGAAGGAGGAGAAAATCTCAGGTACCGGCAGTTCATTTACATACAGTACATACACACTCTATAGCCAAGAGTATAGAAGTAGTAGTAATAATTTGTCATTATAAAAATAAATCCTAAATGAATGCACATAGAAACAATTAACCATGATTTTAATAACAATTCAATAGCATTAAGTTAAAGGAAAACAATAAAATAATTGCCTATAAAGTTGTAGGCTGAAGCTTCAGCTCATTATAACTAACCGATTTACATAACATACTCTATGTTATGCAAAGACTAAATAAAACAGAACCAAAACAAAAGTTCCAAATGTTGCATACACAATAATGATCATACCTCTGTTTATTTTTGTTTACCTCCTTACTTTTTTGTATACACTTATATAATATACAACTATTCCTCAAGTTTGACCCTATGAAAGAGACACATCTATTTTTAATATTTGTCCTTAACCTTTTTTCAACGTGCTTATTCCCCTAAATTAGAATGGCTCTGTCCAATTTCAAACAACCTCTGAATACAGTTAGGAAGTAAATTACTTTGTGCTTTGTATATTATCTGCAGTTTGAAGATAAACTAGATCCCAACAATTAAAGCATGTAAGTTAGTAAATAGTGCATTGTTTGATTCATAATAATCCCATCTATTTACAGTTATTATGGTTGGCCATGTTTCCCCATACCTCTGATTTCCAGTGAGTTCTGATTCATGATATCTTTAGATTTTATATAATGCGATGGTTTTTTACATTTTTGTTTAAACATTATTATATGTGGTTTCCAATATAATTAATGATCAATTATGACCCCCAGAATTATTTTGTCATACTTTCTCTTTCAACATCATTGATCATAATGTTATCTTGATTATTGATTTGCTTGTTATCAAAAATGATTACCTTTCTTTTACTTAAATTAATTATAACTTATTTCTACCATTTCAAGACTTTCAACTCTCTTTCCCCTGTGTTAAGAAGCCATTCCAAACTTTCCCCAATAAAGAGTGTCATCAGCAAATAAAACTAATTTTAAAACTTAACAAATATCACGTTTACTTCTCAGCCATGAAAATGCTATCCTTCCACTGCCATATTTCTCCAACTTCTTCATTAATAATCCATGATCAGTAGTATCAAATGCTTTATTTAAGTCTATAAACACCCCAGGTCTTGACCCTTACTTTATATTATTACTTATTTGAATACAAAAAGCGAACTAGGTTTTAAATTATTTCTGCTTCAAACCTTATTAGTGTGGTAACAAAGCCAACTACACTATTTTTATTGTGTGTCTTATTAGGTGTCAAGCACCGAAGGTGCAGGAACCCAATGTTATAATGATTAACAATCACCTATTATCGCCCCTATTTGAACAAATCTCTAGCACCACCAATAGGTAAAAGTTGCACTTTTGAAAAGGCTATATCTCCGGTCCACTTGATCCTATAGTCTTTGGCCTAGTCTCATATGATGCACTTCTTATGCTCTACAACAATGCAAATGGAACCATGTACCTCATAATAATAATGAAGTTTGAGCCGTACCTGGCAGCGCAGTCATCTATATACAAAGAGTACAGGTGGGGACTGAGTACACATCCCTGTGGTGCCTCTGTGCTCAGGGTCAGTGTGGAGGAGGTGCGACTACCGATTTTCATCACCTGTGGTCTGCTCGTTAGAAAGTCCATAATCCATTTGCACTGGTGGCTATTTGCTCCTATGTCTCTGAGCTTGATGATGAGCTTTGTGGGAATGATTGTATTAAAGGCAGAGCTGTAATCAATGAATAACAATCTCACATAGAAGTTTTTCCTGTCCAGATGTGAGATGGCACTGTGCATCGCCAGGGCAACAGCATCATCAATGGATCTGTTTGTGCGATATGCAAATTGAAGAGGGTCCAAGTAGGCTGGTATGCCAAGTAGGCTGGTATGGCTCCTTGAATGCCAACACACACCAATTTCCAATGTCACGCTGGAATTCGTCCAATGAGTTTGTCGGTTTTATTTTCCAGCGACTGGACATTTGCAAGTAGAATATTCGCAAATGGAGGAGGATCTAAACATATTTTCAGAGTTCTGCACAGAATGCCAGCGCGACTGCCTCTCTTGCGCTTCTTCTTTCTCCGTTGGCCTGAATGTAAAAGCAAATCAGCAGGGGCACAGCGAAGGGACAGCTGCAGCTCAAACTTCCTTGCGTAGTATTTACAGATTCAATGTTGAGCGATGATCTGATGTTCAGAACTGTCAGGTGATCATAACTGATGATCGCATGAGAAGTTTGTACATAAAAACGAACAAATAAAACACAAAAAGCTGTAGTTTACCCGGAGCTCTCACCCACAGCGCAGCCAAATGACAATTGGTGATAAGGATTTAGCTGTCCATTTATGTTTGACTTCAGCTTCCACTCCATCAACTTTTCCAGGCACTTCATTACAATAGAGGTCAGAGCTACTGGTCTAAAGTCATTGTTCTCTTGAGGAACAGGTTTTTTTCAGTGTAGTAATGAGTAATGATTGCTGTTTTCCAGAGATGGAACTGTGTGTGAATAAACAGACCTTTGAAAGACAGAGACCCAGGCTGGTATAATTTCCTCTGCACAAGTCTTCAAAAGGAAAGCTAAAGCTATACTTGGAACACAACCATCAATTGTTAGGTTGTTAATGACAATGTCACATTCTAAAGTGTGAATCAAACCAAATGTAGTTGTCGTCAAATCATTTGCCATAGTATCATTATCTGTTGTGTGCAGTGAGTTCCTGGTGGGAGTCATATTTGTAATGGATTTCATAGTGGCCCACATATTATTTGCACAGAAGTGCAGGGCTTTACAGTGCGACAGTTTTGATCGCATATGCTATCAAAAATGATTGAGATTGTGAGCAATGCTTCATTTTCAAAGGGTCTACTGTCAGTTCCAATGCAACTTCTAAAAAACTACATTTCCTGGTGATCGCATTAACCAAACACTACTGTGAACAGCTAGCATAGAAGCTGCAGGATATTGAACTAGTTAGACCTAAAAACAAACTGCACGAATACAAGATATATTCAAGATGAGGCAAACATGGTGTTTCAGTCAGAGATTCATTTATTTTTAAGAAACATTCGAATATCATCATCAAAGAATTCAACAATATATTTAAAATAATGTAAAAAAAACAACAATATTTAGTTAACAATGAACAAAGATATTTACATTTTACAACATATTCATGAAAACCACAGTGATATACTCTCTCAACCCAACACTGGGATTCTAAATAAGTTGGCTCAAGGGACTAAACATCAGGTGGTACTTAGGTAAGTAGTGCAATACTTATATAAACATCAAATAACTGATTTTAAACACAAGATTGTCAACAGCCTGTCTACCCCTGTACAACAGTATATTCCAGACAGACACTGTCCTTCTACAGAGGTTTTCACACTGCACTGTCTAGAATGCACAGTAGAGGCAGCATGGTGGCTTTTCAACCAGGTCCTTGTATACTTTCTAGGATCAAACTTGGAAGTAGGGCCGTTGAAGTTAATCATCATTAAGTTTGATATGTTTGAGACCAGTAGGACAGCCCTCTTGTCTGTTCTTATATTGTTCATAAGGCTAAAGTTCCTCTCACACTCTGCTGTGCTGACAGGGAATGTATTCATACAGTTAATGAGCAGTTTTAGGTCCTTGGGCTCACTGTTGGGCTCTTCCAGTAGGTCCCGCATCCAAGCACTCTACCAAGCACTCAATAGAGTGCTTTATCTGTGCACAAGTTAAGTCATGCACAGTTGCGTAACTTGTTATTCACTATGGCTGGTGCTGGGGTTTGATGGCTATTTACTCTGATCAAGGATGCTTCAAGGATGCTTGATGATCTCATCTTCGAAAGACAAGCATTGTCAAGTATTGAACTGGATTGATAGACTTGAGCTATGCATTTCTTTTCAAGGCTAAGGCTGATACCCCCTAATCTCTTTTGCTTGTAAAGCCTTACCATATTTCTCACCTGGACTCTCTTTAAATGTATGTATCACTCTGATCGTGCATTTCAGCAGATGCTCTGCTCTGAGAAGAGTAATAGAACGAGCCTGAAGCTCCTGTGACGGGACACTTAGTAAATGGAGCGTGTCATACATGAGCCCAAGGTCACAAGGAAAGTCAGGACTTTGAACACAGACATTTCTGTCTCTGAAAAAAAAGTATTTTCTGCCATGTGACCCCAGAGGTGCTCCGTACATTTCACCCACTGTTTATGTAGTATTGGGGAATGGTCGAGTGGTACGTCGGCATGTTGACCAGCTGTTCAGCAGGCAGGAAAATGACGGTTCAGAGCCAATGACAGACAAAACAGACAAGGACGACTAAATAGAGCTCAGTCCACCAGACAGTGAGATGCCACAGGACACAGGTATACCACTGCCACAAACAGACAATGCACCTGTTATTGAGGAAATGAACGGACCTGGTGGTTCACCTAAAGTGGAATTACGACGCTCTCAAAGAACTAGAAAACCCCCAGCTCACCAATTCCGTATTCCGAATTATCCTCGTCGCCAATGTAGTATATTGGAAATACTAACTAGTAACTGGACTGCCACAGACTTTGCTCATGACTCTTTATTGATAGCGATCATTGATAGATCATACATCATCTGCTAACCCAGGGGAGAGAGCGATAGGTTACTGCCCAACAATGGCACTACTGCCCCTAGTGGTCATATGTAAGCATCCCACTCTACAACAGTTTATGTGAAGAAAATCTCTTTATTGGGTGTTTTTTAGGGAGTATTTGCATTAACATGCGATTGAGTTAGCTACTCATGTGCTGGGCTGTTCGGCTAATGCAGGACACTACTGAATGATGCGCATCAGAGGGGATTTAGAAGTGGGTATACGCAATGCTGACTGAAAGATAAGTAGGTATAGGCCGTATACCTGCGTATACCCTGCACTACACCACTGCACGCGTTTCCTAGTTGTTTATGCGGAATGTTGTTCTTTGACAGCAAAGCACTGCGCAGTGAAATTTCCAAAAACTTGCCATTTCGCAGTGTAACTTAACATTAACACAAAAGAGAAACAAAAAAAAGGACGTATTAATCGCTCAATCATGATTGAAACACAAATTATGCAGCAGCACAGTCGTCCGGGTCACCTACAGAGCAGCAACTCCGGAAGTAACTGAAAGTGACTTAGTTTGAGGAAATTCACTGGGAATTTGAAGCTTCCACAACATCAACTTTTCCAGGCACACTTGAAGTAAAGCTCGCTTATCATACTAAATAGCTAATCAAAATAGTTTAGAATAATTGCTGCAAATGCCTCTTTGATTTTGTTTTGTTTAGTATTGGGTATAATACTGTACATCAACTTGGCAACATTTTGGTTATAGCTGTATGTATACACATTTTGTGTTTTATTGGACTTCTGCGTCATACTGTTGTGGTCATTGTAACACCTGAATGCATTATTCACATTTACATTTTAACCATTTAGTCAATGCTTTTATCCTAAGCGACTTCTAATAAGTATTCTACATTTGTCAACAAAGTGAAACAATATCTGTCAAGAATGCCTGCTTGAATAGAAGCCAAAATGTCTTGCGTCATTCTCATATGTAAGCTATAAGTAAAGCAACTTGACACATTATTAGTCTCATAAGCTGTAGTATTTGATTGACTCGCTATGTAGGCGTCAGAACACATAAATACCATTTGTCTGTTGTCATCGGCAATAGATAAAAACAATAGCAAAAAGAATCATCATATGCCATGCCATCGTTATCATTTTAGCATTAGCTACTGCTTGAATTATAATGGGTCATATCAGTGGTTTAGGGATGTCACATCATCTTTCACAGCTTTGCCTTGAGAAAGGTGGACAGTACTTATAAGTGGAATGAGCCTCTAGTGGAATGAGCCCCATCCGCCACAGAGGAGAAACTCTTATCTTAAAACGTAAGACAGTCAAGTACGATTATTTGGTGAAAGCTTTTTTTTTTTTTTGCTAGTACATTTAATTGTGCCTTTGTATGAATTATCCTTAGATAATTCTCCCTGTCCCTCTTTCCAATTGAAAGGTGTTATGTTAGTTAGGATTTGTTTCGCCACTCTATAAAAGAAGTCTGTGGCCCTATCACTCCCTGACTTCTTTAGTGCGAATATTTCTTTAGTTGCCATGCTTTCTTCCAGACATGTCCACCACCCCCCACCCATAGTGTATTGCAAATTAACTTGGACTCTCCCGACAGGCTGGCTTCAGCCATGGGCAATAACTTTCAACGATGGTCACTCCGCTCACCTTTGTTATTTTATGTCACATCTAAATCTTTTGTTGTTACTGTGAAAGTTTTTCATGATCACCCATTGTTTATCTGAAGTGTGTATCTCATGATCATGCTCCATTAAGCCAAATGCCTTTCCGCCATGAAGTGTCTTACAATAAAATCATCTAATAGCAATATTAACAAAATTGATATTGTATCTTCTGGAGAACTCGGAATATTGTCCATATTGTATTATATTGAAGTGATAAAAATATTTCTGAAGGGCACAGGTATTACCCCAAAATGGTGTTTATATATACAGATGCCTCCTACATAGAACCAAAACAATAAAGTTGCATGAAAAATCATTAAATAAATAGCTGTAGGCTACCCAGGGTTCTCTACGTAATAGTGGCGCTGTGCCAGCATGCTAAATTTCCAGTACCATAGCTGACATTTTAGAATTCATGCTGCCAACTGCACTGGTGGTGTCAGTGTCTGTCCTTGTTTTGTCACACGGACATAGTATGTTAAGTCGACAGATTGCTGTCCTGTTTTAGGATGCAAATCCAGTTTCCAAAATAGCCTAGCCTCATTCATGATGCAACTCCAAACTTTCTTGTTAACAGAAACCCCAAGTAAATGTGATTTTAACAAATTATTGGGGTCACAATGGGCTTTTGAAGATATACTGATGATTCGCATGTATGTCCTTATATCGGGTGGAGGGTTAGTTTGTATCAGAGGTCAAATCAAAGTTTAAATCCACAAAATATCCGTGGCTGTCACGGTTTTGGTAAAAGCTGGTCTCTTCGCTGCCATCACAACTTTTACGATGACCGATTACTTAGTTTTCAAATACTGAATTGATGTGCCTGCTTGGGGCACTGATATATACCATGTATGGAGTGAACAATTAACAAAAAATGCCCTTTTAAGTCACGTATGGATATTTTGGGATAACAAAAATATACTTCACAAGTACGTTTATTGAACAGAGATTATTTTTAAGTATTTCAACCACACCAGGAACCGGTTTTGTTAAAAGATTTGAGGTAGTCTTTGAATATTTTAGAGGGTAAACTAACTAATTAATAATATCCTGCATGCACTGTACGTTCTGTCTGACCGGCTTTTGATCTACAACTATCCCGTTGTGAAACAGTGGCAGCTGGGGATAATTAACGCAAACCCACTTTTCTTGAGGTAATAGAAAACCACATCTACACTGACTGGTGTCTATCTCTGAAGTGAAAATAAGTCTGTTGACGCAACGCTCTTTAAAAAACCGACCAGAGACAACAATTGGTATGGAAGGAAAATCGTGTCAGCCATTGAAATGTGATTGTTGCACAATTATACTTTGTTCTTAATACCAAGCAGAACAAGCAGACTTGAAATGTCTTGAAATGTCGTTTCACCACCAAAGCTGAACTGTAGGCCTACCATGTTTGATTCTACAGGGTTTCTTTGAGCCGATCAGATGCAGGTCATACCACTGGTGGCATGAATAGCCTAATCTTTAAAAGTGTGTGTAGACCTAAAATGCACACGCAAATATAAAATAGTTGCCTACTATTTAACCCTTTAACAGTAACACAGTAAATTCTTGTATTTAAACCTGTTGTATTTAAAAAAGAAATTGACAGCTGTTGTGTTTATATAGACAGATTGCTGCTTATTTAAACATATGACTGCACATATACTTGGTAATACTTGATCCTTCTAGCCATTGTCCCTGATTGTCCATCTGTGGTATGTCTGTAGTCTTGGCCAGCGCCAGCTTGTATGCCTTGCCAGAGCTCTGCTGAGGAAGACCAAGATTCTGGTTCTGGATGAGGCCACTGCAGCCGTTGACCTTGAGACAGACAACTTGATCCAGTCCACCATCCGCTCTCAGTTTAATAACTGTACTGTCTTGACCATAGCTCATCGCCTCAACACCATTATGGACTATAAAAGGTAGCATTACAAATGTCACACACAATGTTGTCACATCTCTTTTCACCACATCTTATCAGTGTTGTCTTTGTTAGGGTCCTGGTGTTGGAGAAGGGGAAGATCGCAGAATTTGACTCCCCCACTAATCTCATCGCTAAGAAAGGAATCTTCTACAAGATGGCCAAAGACTCTGGGCTGGTTTGAAGGACAATAACTGGAATCTCCGAACATACCAAGATCCTACAGCTTATTAACTTGGATATTCAATTTGGGCCCATGACCAAGGTTTAGAACAGTGGTACAACAAAAAACAAGCAACCATTTATTCTGAAATATTTGGACACAACATATTCTGTATCAGCCAGAGTTTGTTATAGAAAAACTATGTTTAAATGTATTGCGCTACTGCAGTAGTTATAACAGGAGTCAAATTTGGGTTAACACCATTTCTTTTTTTTCCATCTCCTGACTGTATTTCCAACTGTTCTGTGAATGTGGGAGCCCAACAAAGAATCTGCTCTGCGTGGATATGGCGTCCTTTGCGCTGCTTGTGCCAATGAAGAGAGACAGATGGTTAATCTGTCTCTCTTCGAATCGTAATATCCTCATTGAGCAGAAATGCTGTGGCCCAGGTTCCCAAATATCACATTTTAAACACCTTGTTGGAAACCTTGGATGTGCAAATAATCATGAATACAAGGCAAGCATTTGCAGTTTATTATTTTGATATTCAGCAATATTTTCTGCTGTTTTATTTATTTTTCTCAGGTCATTATCAAATAGTTTTTCGGCATGGAAATCTCCCGATTTAATTTAAACTTTTTTTTTGTAGTTTTGAAATTTGCTTGGGCTGTAAACATCTAAATATGTTTGTTTAGTAATTTCCCCCGCACAATGATAAAAGCCAAAAATGTGTTTAAAGTGTATTAACTCAGTGGGTAGCAGAAGCCGAAACTGCTTTATCATTACCCATGGTCACACTCATTCATTACTTTGTCATTTAAGAAGCAAAAATGCCGCTGAGCAGGAATTGATTTATCACGTTCTGTATATCCCCAAACATAGGGTGTGAATTATGCAAAAAAAATGTGATTGTCACATTACACATCACATCATCATGATCGCAATGTAATGCAATTATGAGGCCATTACGTGTAATTTAGCATGCTTATTCTCCAATTTGCTTTGAATGGATTGAAATGGAGGGACAAGGGTTGGGTAGTTACTGATCTCGGATCCAGCAGTCTACCTATATTATAGCAGAACTTCTAGGGGGAGACAGGTAAGTGTCCCGGAAAACAAAAACTGATACGGGCTGGGTTATGCCTTGTTTCCTCTTTTGTTAGAGATATTCTACTCAGAAGGGGATTTTATTTATGCAGTGTTGATTTGAAACCTTTTAAAGACTTAAAGGTTTACTAGTGATGCTGGTTGGTGTTTGCTGGTATCTAATTAGGCGCTTACAGATCTCCGCCTTCAGCAACATCTGTTGAAACAGATATGTACCAAAATAAAGTAAAACACCCCATCCAGATTTGAGTCTATCAGACTTCAGAAATGTATCGAAAGTCTGATTTGTGAGACTAGGTAGTAAAACATGCTGTATAGTGTGTAACTTTAATTTACAGTCCTTCTCCCCCACAAATTAATATTTAGTTACAATGTAATTATTAGGCCATTCGATCTAAAGAAATATGTATTATCATGCGTGGTGAGTGGATTGAAAGGAGGGACTTGCATTTGGGTAGTTAGATGTGCTGTACAGTCGTGTTACACTTTACAATTCTTATTCCCATTCATTAATATATAGTTCAAAGGCAATTATGAGGCCATTACTTTTGTAGGAAGCAAATATGTTGTTGGAATAACCAGACTTGAATTGTAATTTACAGTATGTACATTTGGTGGTGCTGTGTTAGTATCTGTGGACTCAGGAAAGTCACTGTGGTCGTCAGATTCTTGCTTCTTGGACCCAAGAAGCAAAGGGTTTCTGACCGCTGTGGTGCTAAAAGATTTTTGTCATGCTGTGTCACTGAGATGAACCCCGGTTACTTATACTGACTTATATGTTAAAGTTAAAGTCAGTCAAACGCTGCCTGCTTTATGAATGTATTCCACAATCACATACATTGGTATTGTTGTCAATTGTTTGCTTATTGTTTGAGTAGAAGTGATTGTCATTGTGCTCATGCATATCACATCACTTGTTAATGTGGTATAGGGATTTGTTTTATTTGATTATACACGGCTCATCTCATGAGCACATGTGGATTATTATGTTTGTTTTAAATCAGTTTAATAAGGTAATACTCAAGTTTTGTTTTTACTTGTTTACAAGTGATATAAAGTCTTTATCTTTCAAACTTCGGCTTTCTCTACCTCTTAGTTTGATAAAGTGTTGTTTTTTATCCACCGCAACCTCACCAAGGGATATTGGCAGGGCCCCTTCACCAGGGCCGCCCAAGAGAAGACGAAGTTCGTGACACCAGGGGGCCTGTACCAGTACATCGTCCTCCCTTTTGGCATCCACGGCGTCACCTTCCAGCTCAGAGAAGGCCTCCTACCTGGGCTACCGAATGGGACACAGGAACGTCAGACCCCAGGAGTCCAAGGTTGCCGGCATTCTCGACTGGCCCCGCCCCACCTCCAAGAAACAGATGAAGTCGTTCCTGGGTCTGATTTGCTACTACCAGAGGCTCATCCCCAGTTTCACCACCCTGGCCAGCCCCCTCCATGATCTGACGCGGAAGCCTCTGCCAGTCGGAGGCAGCCGAGGTAGCCTTCAATCTCCTCCGGCGAGCCCTCTGCTCAGAACCTGAGGTTGTGTGAACCTCAATGTTCACACAAATGCATCAGAGGTGGGCCTGAAGCGGTGCTGTCCCAGGTGCAGGCCGGAGAAGAGCACCCGGTGACCTACGTACGCTCCTCTGTAATGAACAAAACTGTTTCACGGTCGAGAAGGAGGCCCTGGCCATCAAGTGGGACCTGGTACACAACAGTACGATTCTTTCAACAATTTATTGTAATAATATCCAATGAGGGTTAGTAACTTGGTTTACAAATCAGTACATACATACATACAGGGGTTGACGGGCTGATCTTGACTATGAAAAGTTTAGTACCCAATCCTAAATCTCAAACAACGTTGCAGAGTGGCATGACCTCACCTTTTCAGTTATCGCGCTTAAATCCACAGTGGATGCGTTTACGACACATCTTCCAGCAATGCGCTCAACATGGATAAATTATGATGAGTATGAGGTGTCTGTTCCCGGCAAGCTCCAAACTTCTATTGGCTTTCTATTAAAATGTCTGTCCGGATGGGGATGAATACAGGAAACTTTTGCAATTACATGTTTGAATACAATACCTTTGGAAAATAGATCAGATTTCTGTGAGTGTCAAGGATGGGTTCCTCAAAACTGTGTCCGCAGACCACTTAGCATAGACATATGCTGACCTTTCTGGTCTAGATCCATCTATGGCGTAAGTAACATTCTGATATGTTACCCTTTTGTATGTCATGGCAAAACAGTCAACCTCAATTCCTATGCCGCCATAGGAGGATGTCTTGAAAGTCTCTCTGATATTGTAAAATATTCATCTGTATAGGTCAGTTTGTAGCCTTTTCCAAATGTAGCTTCGTTCACTATCTTAGTTTACCACTTTAAATGGAAAAGTGTAACTAAGCTTGTTAATGGTTGTTTAGCACCATCGTTTTTAACACAAGAAAACATGTTTCTGCTCAGAAACACATTATGCTCAAAAAGTGATTCTCTTGCTCTGAAAAGCATTTTCCGCACATTATGTGCGGTATGTTGCTTTTTTCCCACTTTAAATGGAAAAGTGTAACTCAGCTTGTTAATTGTTGTTTAGACCGTATACGAACATCAACTGGTGAAGCACCATCGTTTTTAACACAAAACAAAATGTTTATGCTCAGAAACACATTATGCTCAAAAAGTGATTCTCTTGCTCTAAAAAGCATTTTCCGCACATAAAAAGTGGTATGTTGCTTCTTTCCCACTTTAAATGGAATAGTGTAACAAATCTTGTTAATTGTTGTTTAGACCTTATACCAACATCAACTGGTGAACCACCGTCGTTTTTAACACAAGAAAACATGTTTATGCTCAGAAAGACATTGTGGTCAAAAAGTGATTCTCTTGCTCTAAAAAGCATTTTCCGCACATAAAAAAGAAGTATGTTGCTTCTTTCCCACTTTAAATGGAATAGTGTAACTAAGCTTGTTAATGGTTGTTTAGACCTTATATTAACATCAACTTGGTGAAGCAGTATCGTTTTTAACCCAAAAACCCATGTTTATGCTTGAAACACAATATGCTCAAAAAGTGATTCTCTTGCTCTGAAAAGTATTTTCCGCACATAAAAAAGAAGTATGTTGCTTCTTTCCCACTTTAAATGGAATAGTGTAACTAAGCTTGTTAATGGTTGTTTAGACCTTATATTAACATCAACTTGGTGAAGCAGTATCGTTTTTAACCCAAAAACCCATGTTTATGCTCGAAACACAATATGCTCAAAAAGTGATTCTCTTGCTCTAAAAAGTATTTTCCGCACGTAAGAAAGTGGTATGTAGCTTTGTTCCCACTTTAAATGGAATGGTGTAACTAAGCTTGTTAATTGTTGTTTAGACCTCATACCAACATCAACTGGTAAACCACCATTGTTTTTAACACAAAGAAACATGTTTATACTTAGAAAAACATTATGCTCAAAAAGTGATTCTCTTGCTCTAAAAAGCATTTTCCGCACATAAAAAAGTGGTATGTTGCTTTTTTTCCCACTTTAAATGGTAAAGTGTAACTAAGCTTGTTAAAGGTTGTTTAAACCTCATACCAACAACTGGTGAAGCACCATCGTTTTTAAAACAAAATAAAATGTTTATGCTCAGTGTTACGGCCCATAAGGGCCTGTTCTTGTTTGTATATTTGGTCTCTCTCTCTCTCTCTCTCTCTCTCTCTCTCTCTCTCTCTCTCTCTCTCTCTCTCTCTCTCTCTCTCTCTCTCTCTCTCTCTCTCTCTCTCTCTCTCTCTCTCTCTCTCTCTCTCTCTCTCTCTCTCTCTCTCTCTCTCTCTCTCTCTCTCTCTCTCTCTCTCTCTCTCTCCCTCTCTAGGCATGTGCCGGTGCTGTGACGTCAGTTTGGCAGCTGCAGCTGGTTGTTGTTGATTGGGTGCAGGTATCACTCTTGCAGCTGGGGCTGGTTGCTGGTAATTAACTGCAGGGGTTAAAGTCCTCTGGGCTGCAGTGGAGAGAGGTGAGAAGATCCTGATTGCATGAGTGTCGTGTGACGGGAGGTGCGGTGTGGTACTGCTGAGGTCTGTAAATAGCCGCGGGCGTCGGGGAAGGACTCCCGCAGGTTCCGTTGGTGGACGGTGTGCTGGCCTATGCAAGTATTGTACTTTTCTGTTAGTGTTATCCTTTTGTTCCTACTAATTTAATCTACTAATTTATTTGATGAATTGTTAAGTTGTTTTGTAACGATCTCCGGTGGAGATCGTTTTCCGTTTGTGGCTTAAATACAATAAACTTCTGTTGATATTGGAACTCGTGTCGCCTGCTTGGTTTTCCACCCTGGGGATTAAATTAGTTGTTGGTCCCACATCCCCTGGATGCCATCGGGACATAACAATTTGGGGGCTCGTCCGGGATATCTGGAACGCCACAGCTGGTTTATGCGTGCTTCCGTTGTTAGTTAAGTAGTTAATTCATTGCTACCGTCTATTGTGTGAGGTTTCTATAGAGTCACCCTGTGTCGCCTCTGCATGTGACTGTTCCTCAGCTAGGATAGGCAGTGTCCAGCTGGGCTGGTTACAGTCCTTCCTTCGGGTGCTGATTTGTTATTTTGCCTTTCTTATTTTTGGGGTCTAATCCTGAGCGGAGGCAACGTTCTCCAAAGGGGGCTGGCGTTTCAGGGCTTCGGCCGCTGATGTGAGCCTATAAGACGCCTCGAGCTCGGCACGGCTCTGAAGACAGATAGGTGAGTCTGGGGTTAGGCAGGTGCTGGGGAAGCAGTGCATGTGAAGGGGCAGTGGTGGGTGTGTGGTGATCGCAGCCTGTCATGTTAAGGTGACTCTCTAATACATAGTGACTTGAATGTGTAGTATAGTGACTCTTGCATTGAGCATTTAAAATGGTAGCCTTTGAGTTACAGGCTTTTGTGTCCGGTCCATCAGTGGGACAGTTAGGTGTAAGAAAAGGGATCTGCATTTAATTGCGGAACATTACGGTATAGTGGTGTCATCCTCCCTCCGTAAAGACCAGCTCAAGACTGCTGTTCTAGAAGGGCTGGTCGGTCAGGGCGTGCTGGTAGCACCTGAGCCAGAGAGCAGCTCAGATACGGAAGGGGCAGGTGAAGGGGAGGAGGGCCAGGCAGTTAATGTTACCCCAGTGCGGCCACAGGAGGGAACGGTGGGGGAACCCATTACTCTGCCACACTTTGTTCCTTTCTCCTCAGAGTCTTTTCCTGGTTCAAAGTTGGATGTTCGACTGAAGGTGCGCCTGCAGCGTCTTCAGATGGAAAGAGAGAGACAGGAACGGGAGTTCCAGCTTCGTCGTGAGTTGGAGTTAAAGAAACTTGAGGCGGAGACCGCTATAAAGATGCGCGAGGTAGAACTCCAGGCAAGGTCGGGAGGCCCGAGTGTTGCTCCTGGGGGTGAGTATTCCCACGGCAGACCAATCGCTTCCGGTTTTGATGTGAGTAAGAATATTTCGTTAGTCCCAGTTTTCCGCGAGTCAGAGGTTGAAGTGTGTTTTGGCGTTTTCGAACGTATCGCACATGCGTTGAAATGGCCTGAAGATGTGTGGGCAATATTGCTACAGTGTCGCTTGACAGGTAAAGCTCAGGAAGCATGCTCGGCTCTGTCAGTGGAAGATGGGTTGAACTATGAGAAGGTGAAAGGTGCTATTCTTCGTGCGTATGAGTTAGTCCCGGAGGCATATAGACAACGTTTCCGAAACCTTCGAAAAACCGCTGATCAAACCTATGTCGATCTGGCTCGGGAGAAAAGAATACTGTTTGACAGATGGTGCGCAGCCAGCAAAGCCGATGACTTTACCACTTTGAAAGAGTTAGTGCTGTTGGAGGAGTTTAAAAATTGTCTGCCTGAACGAACGGCCGTTTATATGAACCAGCAGAAGGTTACCACTCTGCAGCAGGCTGCCACATTGGCAGATGAATTCTCATTAACCCATAAGACCTGGTTCTCAAGGCGTGTCTCTGTCCCAGCAGCATCTTTTCAGAGGCCAGCGCCTGCCACACCGACCGAAACGGTCCGTGGCAGCGGCAACGCTACCAATAATTCTGAGCTAGAAAGGTTGTGTTTCTTTTGTCGTAAACCGGGTCACTTGGTAGCCAACTGTGATGCTTGGGAGGGAAACCAGAGAGGGGAGCGGAGGTATCCAAAAGGGGTGGGGCTAATCCGAACCTCCTCTGTGCCATCCCAAGGTTCTCTAGCTGTTAGTGAACCAGATGTGTGTTTCAGACCATTTGTTTTTGACGGTGTTGTTTCCCTGACAGGAAAGCCGGGTGATGGGCGACCTGTGAGTGCTGCGGGATACTGCCTGCTCGCAGTCGCTAGTACTCGCTGACATTCTTCCCGTGGGTGACCGGTCAGACGTCAGGGCGATAGTCAGGGGAATAGGGATGAGCCTTATGTCGGCTCCGTTACACCGCATATACATAAACACTGATTTGGTGACAGGTTTTTTCACGGTTGGGGTCAGGCCCAGTTTTCCAATTGAGGGTATTGACCTTATTATGGGGAACGATATTGCTGGCGGGAAAGTGTATCCAGTTCCAACAGTGGGGGATGTTTCCGTGTCAGAACAGGATGTGGTGGGTACTAGTGATCCACAGCTTTTGGTAGCCAATGTCACAACGAGAGCGCAGGCTAAACGGCAAGCTCAGAAGGTGGCTCTGTCTGACACGTGGTTTGCTACTACTTCTCCCGAGGAGGGTATGCCCCCCAGTTGTGACCTTCTAGGTGGGGATCCCAGTGTTCCGGAGGAGGTAGTGTACGGGAAGGTGATGGGACTAGAGGATGAGTCTAAGACCACCGGCCCATACACGATTGAAAGAAAGGTTTCCGATAGAAACTACATACTCGGTACGCCAGACCGTAGACGGCGTACTCGCCTATGTCATATTAACATGTTGAAGTCTTTTCACTCCAGGGACGCAGTGAAGGGTGCAGTCTCTCTCCATAGTGCTCAGCTGGAGCCGGACCTGGCGCTCCCCTGTGAAGGCCACATGTGCGGGAGGTTAAATAACACACAGTTTATGGCTACGTTAGACACGCAGCTGTTATATCTCTCTCCCTCTCAGAGACAGGAGGTGGTTAACCTGCTTCACAGTTTCCCTAGCGTACTGGGGGATGTACCCTCCCGCACTAATGTCCTGGAACATGATATTGGAAAAGAAAAAAGAAAAAACAGGTGTTGTAGGGTTTGCTCTTGTGGGAGGGGGTGTTACGGCCCATAAGGGCCTGTTCTTGTTTGTATATTTGGTCTCTCTCTCTCTCTCTCACACTCCCTCTCTAGGCATGTGCCGGTGCTGTGACGTCAGTTTTGCAGCTGCAGCTGGTTGTTGTTGATTGGGTGCAGGTATCACTCTTGCAGCTGGGGCTGGTTGCTGGTAATTAACTGCAGGGGTTAAAGTCCTCTGGGCTGCAGTGGAGAGAGGTGAGAAGATCCTGATTGCATGAGTGTCGTGTGACGGGAGGTGCGGTGTGGTACTGCTGAGGTCTGTAAATAGCCGCGGGCGTCGGGGAAGGACTCCCGCAGGTTCCGTTGGTGGACGGTGTGCTGGCCTATGCAAGTATTGTACTTTTCTGTTAGTGTTATCCTTTTGTTCCTACTAATTTAATCTACTAATTTATTTGATGAATTGTTAAGTTGTTTTGTAACGATCTCCGGTGGAGATCGTTTTCCGTTTGTGGCTTAAATACAATAAACTTCTGTTGATATTGGAACTCGTGTCGCCTGCTTGGTTTTCCACCCTGGGGATTAAATTAGTTGTTGGTCCCACATCCCCTGGATGCCATCGGGACATAACATTCAGAAACACATTGTGGTCAAAAAGGGATTCTCTTGTTCTAAAAAGTGTTTTCCACACATAATAAAAGTGGTATGTTGCTTCTTTCCCACTTTAAATGGAATAGTGTAACTAAGCTTGTTAATTGTTGTTTAGACCTTATACAAACATCAACTGGTGAATCACCATCGTTTTTAACACAAAAAAAAACATGTTTATGCTCAGAAACACATTGTGGTCAAAAAAGGATTCTCTTGGTCTAAAAAGCATTTTCTTCACATAAAAAAGTGGTATGTTGCTTCTTCCCAACTTTAAATGGAATAGTGTAACTAAGATTGTTAAAGGTTGTTTAAACCTTATACCGACATCAACTGGTGAAGCACCATCGTTTGTAACCCAATACCCATGTTTATGCTCGAAACACATTAAGCTCAAAAAGTGATTCTCTTACTCTGAAAAGCATTTTCCGCACATAAAAAAGTGGTATGTTGCTTTTTTCCACTTTAAATGGAAAAGTGTAACTAAGCTTGTTAAAGGTTGTTTAAACCTCATACCGACATCAACTGGTGAAGCACCATCGTTTTTAACACAAAAAACATGTTTATGCTCAGAAACACATTATGCTCAAAAAGTGATTCTCTTACTCTGAAAAGCATATAATCGCACATAATCTTTAGTGCAATATGTTGCTTTTTTCCCACTTTAAATGGAATACTGTAACTAAGCTTGTTAATTGTTGTTTAGACCTTATACCAACATCAACTGGTGAACCACCATCGTTTTTAACACAAAAAACTTGTTTATGCTCAGAAACACATTGTGGTCAAAAAGTGATTCTCTTGTTCTAAAAAGCATTTTCCACATATAAAAAAGTGGTATGTTGCTTCTTTCCCACTTTAAATGGAATAGTGTAACAAATCTTGTTAATTGTTGTTTAGACCTTATACCAACATCAACTGGTGAACCACCATCGTTTTTAACACAAAAAATAAACATTTATATGCTCAGAAACACATTGTGGACAAAAAGTAATTATCTTGCTCTAAAAGGTATATAACCGCACATAATCTTTATGTGCGGTATGTTGCTTTTTTCCCACTTTAAATGGAAAAGTGTAACTAAGATTGTTAAAGGTTGTTTAGACCTTATAAACTTGGTGAAGCAGTATCGTTTTTATTCCAAAAACCCATGTTTATGCTCAGAAACACATTATGCTCAAAAAGTGATTCTCTTGCTCTGAAAAGCATTTTCCGCACGTAAAAAAGTGGTATGTTGCTTTTTTCCACTTTAAATGGAAAAGTGTAACTAAGCTTGTTAAAGGTTGTTTAAACCTCATACCAACATCAACTGGTGAAGCACCATCGTTTTTAACACAAAAAACAAGTTTATGCTCAGAAACACATTATGCTCAAAAAGTGATTCTCTTACTCTGAAAAGCATATAATCGCACATAATCTTTAGTGCGATATGTTGCTTTTTTCATTCTTTAAATGGAATACTGTAACTAAGCTTGTTAATTGTTGTTTAGACCTTATACCAACATCAACTGGTGAAGCACCATCGTTTTTAACACAAAAAACATGTTTATGCTCAGAAACACATTATGCTCAAAAAGTGATTCTCTTACTCTGAAAAGCATATAATCGCACATAATCTTTATGTGCAATATGTTGCTTTTTTCCCACTTTAAATTGAAAAGTGTAACTAAGCTTGTTAAATGTTGTTTAAACCTCATACAGACATCAACTGGTGAACCACCATCGTTTTTAACTCAAAAAACATGTTTATGCTCAGAATCACATTATGCTCAAAAGGTTATTCTCTTACTCTGAAAAGCACATAATCGCACATAATCTTTATGTGCGATATGTTGCTTTTTTCCCACTTTAAATGGAATACAGTAACTAAGCTTGTTATTTGTTGTTTAGACCTTATAACAACATCAACTGGTGAAGCACCATAGTTTTTAACACAAAAAAACATGTTTATGCTCAGAAAAACATTATGCTCAAAAAGTGATTCTCTTGCTCTGAAAAGCATTTTCCACACATAGAAAAGTGGTATGTTGCTTTTTTCCACTTTAAATGGAAAAGTGTAACTAAGCTTGTTAAAGGTTGTTTAGACCTTATACCAACATCAACTGGTGAAGCACCATAGTTTTTAACACAAAAAACATGTTTATGCTTAGAAACCCATTGTGCTCAAAAAGTTATTCTCTTGCTCTGAAAAGCATTTTCCGCACAAAAAGATTACGTGCGGTATGTTGCTTTTTTCCCACTTTAAAGGGAAAGTTTAACTAAGCTTGTGAAAGGTTGTTTAGACCTTATACCAACATCAACTGGTGAAGCACCATCGTTTTTAACACAAAAAACATGTTTATGCTCAGAAACACATTATGCTCAAAAAGTGATTCTCTTACTCTGAAAAGCATATAATCGCACATAATCTTTATGTGCAATATGTTGCTTTTTTCCCACTTTAAATGGAAAAGTGTAACTAAGCTTGTTAAATGTTGTTTAAACCTCATACCAACATCAACTGGTGAACCACCATCGTTTTTAACACAAAAAACATGTTTATGCTCAGAAACACATTATGCTCAAAAAGTTATTCTCTTACTCTGAAAAGCACATAATCGCACATAATCTTTATGTGCGATATGTTGCTTTTTTCCCACTTTAAATGGAATACTGTAACTAAGCTTGTTATTTGTTGTTTAGACCTTATAACAACATCAACTGGTGAAGCACCATAGTTTTTAACACAAAAAAACATGTTTATGCTCAGAAAAACATTATGCTCAAAAAGTGATTCTCTTGCTCTGAAAAGCATTTTCCGCACATAGAAAAGTGGTATGTTGCTTTTTTCCACTTTAAATGGAAAAGTGTAACTAAGCTTGTTAAAGGTTGTTTAAACCTCATAACAACATCAACTGGTGAAGCACCATCGTTTTTAAAAAACATGTTTATGCTCAGAAACACATTATGCTTAAAAAGTGATTCTCTTGCTCGGAAAAGCATTTTCCGCACATAGAAAAGTGGTATGTTGCTTTTTTCCACTTTAAATGGAAAAGTGTAACTAAGCTTGTTAAAGGTTGTTTAAACCTCATACCAATATCAACTGGTGAAGCACCATCGTTTGTAACACAAAAAACATGTTTATGCTCAGAAACACATTATGCTCAAAAAGTGATTCTCTTACTCTGAAAAGCACATAATCGCACATAATCTTTATGTGCGATATGTTGCTTTTTTCCCACTTTAAATGGAATACTGTAACTAAGCTTGTTATTTGTTGTTTAGACCTTATAACAACATCAACTGGTGAAGCACCATAGTTTTTAACACAAAAAAACATGTTTATGCTCAGAAAAACATTATGCTCAAAAAGTGATTCTCTTGCTCTGAAAAGCATTTTCCGCACATAGAAAAGTGGTATGTTGCTTTTGTCCACTTTAAATGGAAAAGTGTAACTAAGCTTGTTAAAGGTTGTTTAAACCTCATACCAACATCAACTGGTGAAGCACCATCGTTTTTAACACAAAAAAACATGTTTATGCTCAGAAACACATTATGCTTAAAAAGTGATTCTCTTGCTCGGAAAAGCATTTTCCGCACATAGAAAAGTGGTATGTTGCTTTTTTCCACTTTAAATGGAAAAGTGTAACTAAGCTTGTTAAAGGTTGTTTAAACCTCATACCAACATCAACTGGTGAAGCACCATCGTTTGTAACACAAAAAACATGTTTATGCTCAGAAACACATTATGCTCAAAAAGTTATTCTCTTACTCTGAAAAGCATATAATCGCACATAATCTTTAGTGCAATATGTTGCTTTTTTCCCACTTTAAATGGAATACTGTAACTAAGCTTGTTAATTGTTGTTTAGACCTTATACCAACATCAACTGGTGAAGCACCATAGTTTTTAACACAAAAAAACATGTTTATGCTCAGAAACACATTATGCTCAAAAAGTGATTCTCTTGCTCTGAAAAGCATTTTCCACACATAGAAAAGTGGTATGTTGCTTTTTTCCACTTTAAATGGAAAAGTGTAACTAAGCTTGTTAAAGGTTGTTTAGACCTTATACCAACATCAACTGGTGAAGCACCATAGTTTTTAACACAAAAAACATGTTTATGCTTAGAAACCCATTGTGCTCAAAAAGTTATTCTCTTGCTCTGAAAAGCATTTTCCGCACAAAAAGATTACGTGCGGTATGTTGCTTTTTTCCCACTTTAAAGGGAAAGTTTAACTAAGCTTGTGAAAGGTTGTTTAGACCTTATACCAACATCAACTGGTGAAGCACCATCGTTTTTAACACAAAAAACATGTTTATGCTCAGAAACACATTATGCTCAAAAAGTGATTCTCTTACTCTGAAAAGCATATAATCGCACATAATCTTTATGTGCAATATGTTGCTTTTTTCCCACTTTAAATGGAAAAGTGTAACTAAGCTTGTTAAATGTTGTTTAAACCTCATACCAACATCAACTGGTGAAGCACCATCCTTTTTAACACAAAAAACCTTGTTTATGCTCAGAAATACATAGTGGTCAAAAATTGATTCTCTTGCCCTGAAAAGCATTTTCCGCACATAAAAAAGTGGTATGTTGCTTTTTTCCCACTTTAAATGGAAAAGTGTAATAAAGCTTGTTAATTGTTGTTTAGACCTTACCAGCATCAAATGGTGAAGCACCATCGTTTTTAACACAAAAAACCTTGTTTATGCTCAGAAATACATAGTGGTCAAAAATTGATTCTCTTGCTCTGAAAAGCATTTTCCGCACATAGAAAAGTAGTATGTTGCTTTTTTCCCACTTTAAATGAAAAAATGTCACTAAACTTGGTAATGGTTGTTTAGACCTTATACCAACATCAAATGGTGAAGCACCATCGTTTGTAACACAGAAAAACATGTTTCTGCTCAGAAACACATTGTGGTCAAAAAGTATTTCTCTTGCCTCTGAAAAGCATTTTCCGCACATAGAAAAGTCGTATGTTGCTTTTTTCCCACTTTAAATGGAAAAATGTCACTAAACTTGGTAATGGTTGTTCTGACCTAATACCAACATCAAATGGTGAAGCACCATCGTTTTTAACACAAAAAACCTTGTTTATGCTCAGAAATACATAGTGGTCAAAAATTGATTCTCTTGCTCTGAAAAGCATTTTCCGCACATAGAAAAGTAGTATGTTGCTTTTTTCCCACTTTAAATGAAAAAATGTCACTAAACTTGGTAATTATTTGTTTAGACCTTATACCAACATCAAATGGTGAAGCACCATCGTTTGTAACACAGCAAAACATGTTTATGCTCAGAAACACACTGTGGTCAAAAAGTGTTTCTCTTGCCTCTGAAAAGCATTTTCCGCACATAAAAAAGTGGTATGTTGCTTTTTTTCCACTTTAAATGGAAAAATGTCACTAAACTTGGTAATGGTTGTTCTGACCTAATACCAACATCAAATGGTGAAGCACCATCGTTTTTAACACAAAAAACCTTGTTTATGCTCAGAAATACATAGTGGTCAAAAATTGATTCTCTTGCCCTGAAAAGCATTTTCCGCACATAAAAAAGTGGTATGTTGCTTTTTTCCCACTTTAAATGGAAAAATGTCACTAAACTTGGTAATGGTTGTTCTGACCTAATACCAACATCAAATGGTGAAGCACCATCGTTTTTAACACAAAAAACATTGTTTATGCTCAGAAATACATAGTGGTCAAAAATTGATTCTCTTGCTCTGAAAAGCATTTTCCAAACATAGAAAAGTAGTATGTTGCTTTTTTCCCACTTTAAATGAAAAAATGTCACTAAACTTGGTAATTATTTGTTTAGACCTTATACCAACATCAAATGGTGAAGCACCACCGTTTGTAACACAGCAAAACATGTTTATGCTCAGAAACACATTGTGGTCAAAAAGTGTTTCTCTTGCCTCTGAAAAGCATTTTCCGCACATAAAAAAGTGGTATGTTGCTTTTTTCCCACTTTAAATGGAAAAGTGTAATAAAGCTTGTTAATTGTTGTTTAGACCTAATACCAACATCAAATGGTGAAGCACCGTCGTTTTTAACACAAAAAACCTTGTTTATGCTCAGAAATACATAGTGGTCAAAAATTGATTCTCTTGCCCTGAAAAGCATTTTCCGCACATAAAAAAGTGGTATGTTGCTTTTTTCCCACTTTAAATGGAAAAGTGTAATAAAGCTTGTTAATTGTTGTTTAGACCTTATACCAGCATCAAATGGTGAAGCACCATCGTTTTTACCACAAAGCACCTTGTTTATGCTCAGAAATACATAGTGGTCAAAAATTGATTCTCTTGCTCTGAAAAGCATTTTCCGCACATAGAAAAGTGGTATGTTGCTTTTACCCACTTTAAATGGAAAAATGTAATGAAGCTTGTTAATTGTTGTTTAGACCTTATACCAGCATCAAATGGTGAAGCACCATCGTTTTTAACACAAAAAACCTTGTTTATGCTCAGAAATACATAGTGGTCAAAAATTGATTCTCTTGTTCTGAAAAGCATTTTCCGCACATAGAAAAGTCGTATGTTGCTTTTTTCCCACTTTAAATGGAAAAATGTCACTAAACTTGGTAATGGTTGTTCTGACCTAATACCAACATCAAATGGTGAAGCACCATCGTTTTTAACACAAAAAACCTTGTTTATGCTCAGAAATACATAGTGGTCAAAAATTGATTCTCTTGCCCTGAAAAGCATTTTCCGCACATAAAAAAGTGGTATGTTGCTTTTTTCCCACTTTAAATGGAAAAATGTCACTAAACTTGGTAATGGTTGTTCTGACCTAATACCAACATCAAATGGTGAAGCACCATCGTTTTTAACACAAAAAACATTGTTTATGCTCAGAAATACATAGTGGTCAAAAATTGATTCTCTTGCTCTGAAAAACATTTTCCAAACATAGAAAAGTAGTATGTTGCTTTTTTCCCACTTTAAATGAAAAAATGTCACTAAACTTGGTAATTATTTGTTTAGACCTTATACCAACATCAAATGGTGAAGCACCACCGTTTGTAACACAGCAAAACATGTTTATGCTCAGAAACACATTGTGGTCAAAAAGTGTTTCTCTTGCCTCTGAAAAGCATTTTCCGCACATAAAAAAGTGGTATGTTGCTTTTTTCCCACTTTAAATGGAAAAGTGTAATAAAGCTTGTTAATTGTTGTTTAGACCTAATACCAACATCAAATGGTGAAGCACCGTCGTTTTTAACACAAAAAACCTTGTTTATGCTCAGAAATACATAGTGGTCAAAAATTGATTCTCTTGCCCTGAAAAGCATTTTCCGCACATAAAAAAGTGGTATGTTGCTTTTTTCCCACTTTAAATGGAAAAGTGTAATAAAGCTTGTTAATTGTTGTTTAGACCTTATACCAGCATCAAATGGTGAAGCACCATCGTTTTTACCACAAAGCACCTTGTTTATGCTCAGAAATACATAGTGGTCAAAAATTGATTCTCTTGCTCTGAAAAGCATTTTCCGCACATAGAAAAGTGGTATGTTGCTTTTACCCACTTTAAATGGAAAAATGTAATGAAGCTTGTTAATTGTTGTTTAGACCTTATACCAGCATCAAATGGTGAAGCACCATCGTTTTTAACACAAAAAACCTTGTTTATGCTCAGAAATACATAGTGGTCAAAAATTGATTCTCTTGTTCTGAAAAGCATTTTCCGCACATAGAAAAGTCGTATGTTGCTTTTTTCCCACTTTAAATGGAAAAATGTCACTAAACTTGGTAATGGTTGTTCTGACCTAATACCAACATCAAATGGTGAAGCACCATCGTTTTTAACACAAAAAACCTTGTTTATGCTCAGAAATACATAGTGGTCAAAAATTGATTCTCTTGCCCTGAAAAGCATTTTCCGCACATAAAAAAGTGGTATGTTGCTTTTTTCCCACTTTAAATGGAAAAATGTCACTAAACTTGGTAATGGTTGTTCTGACCTAATACCAACATCAAATGGTGAAGCACCATCGTTTTTAACACAAAAAACATTGTTTATGCTCAGAAATACATAGTGGTCAAAAATTGATTCTCTTGCTCTGAAAAACATTTTCCAAACATAGAAAAGTAGTATGTTGCTTTTTTCCCACTTTAAATGAAAAAATGTCACTAAACTTGGTAATTATTTGTTTAGACCTTATACCAACATCAAATGGTGAAGCACCACCGTTTGTAACACAGCAAAACATGTTTATGCTCAGAAACACATTGTGGTCAAAAAGTGTTTCTCTTGCCTCTGAAAAGCATTTTCCGCACATAAAAAAGTGGTATGTTGCTTTTTTCCCACTTTAAATGGAAAAGTGTAATAAAGCTTGTTAATTGTTGTTTAGACCTAATACCAACATCAAATGGTGAAGCACCGTCGTTTTTAACACAAAAAACCTTGTTTATGCTCAGAAATACATAGTGGTCAAAAATTGATTCTCTTGCCCTGAAAAGCATTTTCCGCACATAAAAAAGTGGTATGTTGCTTTTTTCCCACTTTAAATGGAAAAGTGTAATAAAGCTTGTTAATTGTTGTTTAGACCTTATACCAGCATCAAATGGTGAAGCACCATCGTTTTTACCACAAAGCACCTTGTTTATGCTCAGAAATACATAGTGGTCAAAAATTGATTCTCTTGCTCTGAAAAGCATTTTCCGCACATAGAAAAGTGGTATGTTGCTTTTACCCACTTTAAATGGAAAAATGTAATGAAGCTTGTTAATTGTTGTTTAGACCTTATACCAGCATCAAATGGTGAAGCACCATCGTTTTTAACACAAAAAACCTTGTTTATGCTCAGAAATACATAGTGGTCAAAAATTGATTCTCTTGTTCTGAAAAGCATTTTCCGCACATAGAAAAGTCGTATGTTGCTTTTTTCCCACTTTAAATGGAAAAATGTCACTAAACTTGGTAATGGTTGTTCTGACCTAATACCAACATCAAATGGTGAAGCACCATCGTTTTTAACACAAAAAACCTTGTTTATGCTCAGAAATACATAGTGGTCAAAAATTGATTCTCTTGCCCTGAAAAGCATTTTCCGCACATAAAAAAGTGGTATGTTGCTTTTTTCCCACTTTAAATGGAAAAATGTCACTAAACTTGGTAATGGTTGTTCTGACCTAATACCAACATCAAATGGTGAAGCACCATCGTTTTTAACACAAAAAACATTGTTTATGCTCAGAAATACATAGTGGTCAAAAATTGATTCTCTTGCTCTGAAAAGCATTTTCCAAACATAGAAAAGTAGTATGTTGCTTTTTTCCCACTTTAAATGAAAAAATGTCACTAAACTTGGTAATTATTTGTTTAGACCTTATACCAACATCAAATGGTGAAGCACCACCGTTTGTAACACAGCAAAACATGTTTATGCTCAGAAACACATTGTGGTCAAAAAGTGTTTCTCTTGCCTCTGAAAAGCATTTTCCGCACATAAAAAAGTGGTATGTTGCTTTTTTCCCACTTTAAATGGAAAAGTGTAATAAAACTTGTTAATTGTTGTTTAGACCTAATACCAACATCAAATGGTGAAGCACCGTCGTTTTTAACACAAAAAACCTTGTTTATGCTCAGAAATACATAGTGGTCAAAAATTGATTCTCTTGCCCTGAAAAGCATTTTCCGCACATAAAAAAGTGGTATGTTGCTTTTTTCCCACTTTAAATGGAAAAGTGTAATAAAGCTTGTTAATTGTTGTTTAGACCTTATACCAGCATCAAATGGTGAAGCACCATCGTTTTTACCACAAAGCACCTTGTTTATGCTCAGAAATACATAGTGGTCAAAAATTGATTCTCTTGCTCTGAAAAGCATTTTCCGCACATAGAAAAGTGGTATGTTGCTTTTACCCACTTTAAATGGAAAAATGTAATGAAGCTTGTTAATTGTTGTTTAGACCTTATACCAGCATCAAATGGTGAAGCACCATCGTTTTTAACACAAAAAACCTTGTTTATGCTCAGAAATACATAGTGGTCAAAAATTGATTCTCTTGTTCTGAAAAGCATTTTCCGCACATAGAAAAGTCGTATGTTGCTTTTTTCCCACTTTAAATGGAAAAATGTCACTAAACTTGGTAATGGTTGTTCTGACCTAATACCAACATCAAATGGTGAAGCACCATCCTTTTTAACACAAAAAACCTTGTTTATGCTCAGAAATACATAGTGGTCAAAAATTGATTCTCTTGCCCTGAAAAGCATTTTCCGCACATAAAAAAGTGGTATGTTGCTTTTTTCCCACTTTAAATGGAAAAGTGTAATAAAGCTTGTTAATTGTTGTTTAGACCTTACCAGCATCAAATGGTGAAGCACCATCGTTTTTAACACAAAAAACCTTGTTTATGCTCAGAAATACATAGTGGTCAAAAATTGATTCTCTTGCTCTGAAAAGCATTTTCCGCACATAGAAAAGTAGTATGTTGCTTTTTTCCCACTTTAAATGAAAAAATGTCACTAAACTTGGTAATGGTTGTTTAGACCTTATACCAACATCAAATGGTGAAGCACCATCGTTTGTAACACAGCAAAACATGTTTATGCTCAGAAACACACTGTGGTCAAAAAGTGTTTCTCTTGCCTCTGAAAAGCATTTTCCGCACATAAAAAAGTGGTATGTTGCTTTTTTTCCACTTTAAATGGAAAAATGTCACTAAACTTGGTAATGGTTGTTTAGACCTTATACCAACATCAAATGGTGAAGCACCATCGTTTGTAACACAGTAAAACATGTTTATGCTCAGAAACACATTGTGGTCAAAAAGTGTTTCTCTTGCCTCTGAAAAGCATTTTCCGCACATAAAAAAGTGGTATGTTGCTTTTTTCCCACTTTAATTGGAAAAGTGTAATAAAGCTTGTTAATTGTTGTTTAGACCTTATACCAGCATCAAATGGTGAAGCACCATCGTTTTTACCACAAAACACCTTGTTTATGCTCAGAAATACATAGTGGTCAAAAATTGATTCTCTTGCTCTGAAAAGCATTTTCCGCACATAGAAAAGTGGTATGTTGCTTTTTTCCCACTTTAAATGGAAAAATGTAATAAAGCTTGTTAATTGTTGTTTAGACCTTATACCAGCATCAAATGGGGAAGCACCATCGTTTTTAACACAAAAAACCTTGTTTATGCTCAGAAATACATAGTGGTCAAAAATTGATTCTCTTGTTCTGAAAAGCATTTTCCGCACATAGAAAAGTCGTATGTTGCTTTTTTCCCACTTTAAATGGAAAAATGTCACTAAACTTGGTAATGGTTGTTCTGACCTAATACCAACATCAAATGGTGAAGCACCATCCTTTTTAACACAAAAAACCTTGTTTATGCTCAGAAATACATAGTGGTCAAAAATTGATTCTCTTGCCCTGAAAAGCATTTTCCGCACATAAAAAAGTGGTATGTTGCTTTTTTCCCACTTTAAATGGAAAAGTGTAATAAAGCTTGTTAATTGTTGTTTAGACCTTACCAGCATCAAATGGTGAAGCACCATCGTTTTTAACACAAAAAACCTTGTTTATGCTCAGAAATACATAGTGGTCAAAAATTGATTCTCTTGCTCTGAAAAGCATTTTCCGCACATAGAAAAGTAGTATGTTGCTTTTTTCCCACTTTAAATGAAAAAATGTCACTAAACTTGGTAATGGTTGTTTAGACCTTATACCAACATCAAATGGTGAAGCACCATCGTTTGTAACACAGCAAAACATGTTTATGCTCAGAAACACACTGTGGTCAAAAAGTGTTTCTCTTGCCTCTGAAAAGCATTTTCCGCACATAAAAAAGTGTTATGTTGCTTTTTTTCCACTTTAAATGGAAAAATGTCACTAAACTTGGTAATGGTTGTTTAGACCTTATACCAACATCAAATGGTGAAGCACCATCGTTTGTAACACAGTAAAACATGTTTATGCTCAGAAACACATTGTGGTCAAAAAGTGTTTCTCTTGCCTCTGAAAAGCATTTTCCGCACATAAAAAAGTGGTATGTTGCTTTTTTCCCACTTTAATTGGAAAAGTGTAATAAAGCTTGTTAATTGTTGTTTAGACCTTATACCAGCATCAAATGGTGAAGCACCATCGTTTTTACCACAAAACACCTTGTTTATGCTCAGAAATACATAGTGGTCAAAAATTGATTCTCTTGCTCTGAAAAGCATTTTCCGCACATAGAAAAGTGGTATGTTGCTTTTTTCCCACTTTAAATGGAAAAATGTAATAAAGCTTGTTAATTGTTGTTTAGACCTTATACCAGCATCAAATGGTGAAGCACCATCGTTTTTAACACAAAAAACCTTGTTTATGCTCAGAAATACATAGTGGTCAAAAATTGATTCTCTTGTTCTGAAAAGCATTTTCCGCACATAGAAAAGTCGTATGTTGCTTTTTTCCCACTTTAAATGGAAAAATGTCACTAAACTTGGTAATGGTTGTTCTGACCTAATACCAACATCAAATGGTGAAGCACCATCGTTTTTAACACAAAAAACATTGTTTATGCTCAGAAATACATAGTGGTCAAAAATTGATTCTCTTGCTCTGAAAAGCATTTTCCAAACATAGAAAAGTAGTATGTTGCTTTTTTCCCACTTTAAATGAAAAAATGTCACTAAACTTGGTAATTATTTGTTTAGACCTTATACCAACATCAAATGGTGAAGCACCACCGTTTGTAACACAGCAAAACATGTTTATGCTCAGAAACACATTGTGGTCAAAAAGTGTTTCTCTTGCCTCTGAAAAGCATTTTCCGCACATAAAAAAGTGGTATGTTGCTTTTTTCCCACTTTAAATGGAAAAGTGTAATAAAGCTTGTTAATTGTTGTTTAGACCTAATACCAACATCAAATGGTGAAGCACCGTCGTTTTTAACACAAAAAACCTTGTTTATGCTCAGAAATACATAGTGGTCAAAAATTGATTCTCTTGCCCTGAAAAGCATTTTCCGCACATAAAAAAGTGGTATGTTGCTTTTTTCCCACTTTAAATGGAAAAGTGTAATAAAGCTTGTTAATTGTTGTTTAGACCTTACCAGCATCAAATGGTGAAGCACCATCGTTTTTAACACAAAAAACCTTGTTTATGCTCAGAAATACATAGTGGTCAAAAATGGATTCTCTTGCTCTGAAAAGCATTTTCCGCACATAGAAAAGTAGTATGTTGCTTTTTTCCCACTTTAAATGAAAAAATGTCACTAAACTTGGTAATGGTTGTTTAGACCTTATACCAACATCAAATGGTGAAGCACCATCGTTTGTAACACAGAAAAACATGTTTCTGCTCAGAAACACATTGTGGTCAAAAAGTATTTCTCTTGCCTCTGAAAAGCATTTTCCGCACATAAAAAAGTGGTATGTTGCTTTTTTCCCACTTTAATTGGAAAAGTGTAATAAAGCTTGTTAATTGTTGTTTAGACCTTATACCAGCATCAAATGGTGAAGCACCATCGTTTTTACCACAAAGCACCTTGTTTATGCTCAGAAATACATAGTGGTCAAAAATTGATTCTCTTGCTCTGAAAAGCATTTTCCGCACATAGAAAAGTGGTATGTTGCTTTTACCCACTTTAAATGGAAAAATGTAATGAAGCTTGTTAATTGTTGTTTAGACCTTATACCAGCATCAAATGGTGAAGCACCATCGTTTTTAACACAAAAAACCTTGTTTATGCTCAGAAATACATAGTGGTCAAAAATTGATTCTCTTGTTCTGAAAAGCATTTTCCGCACATAGAAAAGTCGTATGTTGCTTTTTTCCCACTTTAAATGGAAAAATGTCACTAAACTTGGTAATGGTTGTTCTGACCTAATACCAACATCAAATGGTGAAGCACCATCCTTTTTAACACAAAAAACCTTGTTTATGCTCAGAAATACATAGTGGTCAAAAATTGATTCTCTTGCTCTGAAAAGCATTTTCCGCACATAGAAAAGTAGTATGTTGCTTTTTTCCCACTTTAAATGAAAAAATGTCACTAAACTTGGTAATGGTTGTTTAGACCTTATACCAACATCAAATGGTGAAGCACCATCGTTTGTAACACAGAAAAACATGTTTCTGCTCAGAAACACATTGTGGTCAAAAAGTGTTTCTCTTGCCTCTGAAAAGCATTTTCCGCACATAAAAAAGTGGTATGTTGCTTTTTTCCCACTTTAATTGGAAAAGTGTAATAAAGCTTGTTAATTGTTGTTTAGACCTTATACCAGCATCAAATGGTGAAGCACCATCGTTTTTACCACAAAACACCTTGTTTATGCTCAGAAATACATAGTGGTCAAAAATTGATTCTCTTGTTCTGAAAAGCATTTTCCGCACATAGAAAAGTCGTATGTTGCTTTTTTCCCACTTTAAATGGAAAAATGTCACTAAACTTGGTAATGGTTGTTCTGACCTAATACCAACATCAAATGGTGAAGCACCATCGTTTTTAACACAAAAAACCTTGTTTATGCTCAGAAATACATAGTGGTCAAAAATTGATTCTCTTACTCTGAAAAGCATTTTCCGCACATAGAAAAGTAGTATGTTGCTTTTTTCCCACTTTAAATGAAAAAATGTCACTAAACTTGGTAATTATTTGTTTAGACCTTATTCCAACATCAAATGGTGAAGCACCATCGTTTGTAACACAGCAAAACATGTTTATGCTCAGAAACACAACTGTGGTCAAAAAGTGTTTCTCTTGCCTCTGAAAAGCATTTTCCGCACATAAAAAAGTGGTATGTTGCTTTTTTCCCACTTTAAATGGAAAAGTGTAATAAAGCTTGTTAATTGTTGTTTAGACCTAATACCAGCATCAAATGGTGAAGCACCATCGTTTTTAACACAAAAAACCTTGTTTATGCTCAGAAATACATAGTGGTCAAAAATTTATTCTCTTGCCCTGAAAAGCATTTTCCGCACATAAAAAAGTGGTATGTTGCTTTTTTCCCACTTTAAATGGAAAAGTGTAATAAAGCTTGTTAATTGTTGTTTAGACCTTACCAGCATCAAATGGTGAAGCACCATCGTTTTTAACACAAAAAACCTTGTTTATGCTCAGAAATACATAGTGGTCAAAAATGGATTCTCTTGCTCTGAAAAGCATTTTCCGCACATAGAAAAGTAGTATGTTGCTTTTTTCCCACTTTAAATGAAAAAATGTCACTAAACTTGGTAATGGTTGTTTAGACCTTATACCAACATCAAATGGTGAAGCACCATCGTTTGTAACACAGAAAAACATGTTTCTGCTCAGAAACACATTGTGGTCAAAAAGTATTTCTCTTGCCTCTGAAAAGCATTTTCCGCACATAAAAAAGTGGTATGTTGCTTTTTTCCCACTTTAATTGGAAAAGTGTAATAAAGCTTGTTAATTGTTGTTTAGACCTTATACCAGCATCAAATGGTGAAGCACCATCGTTTTTACCACAAAGCACCTTGTTTATGCTCAGAAATACATAGTGGTCAAAAATTGATTCTCTTGCTCTGAAAAGCATTTTCCGCACATAGAAAAGTGGTATGTTGCTTTTACCCACTTTAAATGGAAAAATGTAATGAAGCTTGTTAATTGTTGTTTAGACCTTATACCAGCATCAAATGGTGAAGCACCATCGTTTTTAACACAAAAAACCTTGTTTATGCTCAGAAATACATAGTGGTCAAAAATTGATTCTCTTGTTCTGAAAAGCATTTTCCGCACATAGAAAAGTCGTATGTTGCTTTTTTCCCACTTTAAATGGAAAAATGTCACTAAACTTGGTAATGGTTGTTCTGACCTAATACCAACATCAAATGGTGAAGCACCATCGTTTTTAACACAAAAAACATTGTTTATGCTCAGAAATACATAGTGGTCAAAAATTGATTCTCTTGCTCTGAAAAGCATTTTCCAAACATAGAAAAGTAGTATGTTGCTTTTTTCCCACTTTAAATGAAAAAATGTCACTAAACTTGGTAATTATTTGTTTAGACCTTATACCAACATCAAATGGTGAAGCACCACCGTTTGTAACACAGCAAAACATGTTTATGCTCAGAAACACATTGTGGTCAAAAAGTGTTTCTCTTGCCTCTGAAAAGCATTTTCCGCACATAAAAAAGTGGTATGTTGCTTTTTTCCCACTTTAAATGGAAAAGTGTAATAAAGCTTGTTAATTGTTGTTTAGACCTAATACCAACATCAAATGGTGAAGCACCGTCGTTTTTAACACAAAAAACCTTGTTTATGCTCAGAAATACATAGTGGTCAAAAATTGATTCTCTTGCCCTGAAAAGCATTTTCCGCACATAGAAAAGTCGTATGTTGCTTTTTTCCCACTTTAAATGGAAAAATGTCACTAAACTTGGTAATGGTTGTTCTGACCTAATACCAACATCAAATGGTGAAGCACCATCCTTTTTAACACAAAAAACCTTGTTTATGCTCAGAAATACATAGTGGTCAAAAATTGATTCTCTTGCTCTGAAAAGCATTTTCCGCACATAGAAAAGTAGTATGTTGCTTTTTTCCCACTTTAAATGAAAAAATGTCACTAAACTTGGTAATGGTTGTTTAGACCTTATACCAACATCAAATGGTGAAGCACCATCGTTTGTAACACAGAAAAACATGTTTCTGCTCAGAAACACATTGTGGTCAAAAAGTGTTTCTCTTGCCTCTGAAAAGCATTTTCCGCACATAAAAAAGTGGTATGTTGCTTTTTTCCCACTTTAATTGGAAAAGTGTAATAAAGCTTGTTAATTGTTGTTTAGACCTTATACCAGCATCAAATGGTGAAGCACCATCGTTTTTACCACAAAACACCTTGTTTATGCTCAGAAATACATAGTGGTCAAAAATTGATTCTCTTGTTCTGAAAAGCATTTTCCGCACATAGAAAAGTCGTATGTTGCTTTTTTCCCACTTTAAATGGAAAAATGTCACTAAACTTGGTAATGGTTGTTCTGACCTAATACCAACATCAAATGGTGAAGCACCATCGTTTTTAACACAAAAAACCTTGTTTATGCTCAGAAATACATAGTGGTCAAAAATTGATTCTCTTACTCTGAAAAGCATTTTCCGCACATAGAAAAGTAGTATGTTGCTTTTTTCCCACTTTAAATGAAAAAATGTCACTAAACTTGGTAATTATTTGTTTAGACCTTATACCAACATCAAATGGTGAAGCACCATCGTTTGTAACACAGCAAAACATGTTTATGCTCAGAAACACAACTGTGGTCAAAAAGTGTTTCTCTTGCCTCTGAAAAGCATTTTCCGCACATAAAAAAGTGGTATGTTGCTTTTTTCCCACTTTAAATGGAAAAGTGTAATAAAGCTTGTTAATTGTTGTTTAGACCTAATACCAGCATCAAATGGTGAAGCACCATCGTTTTTAACACAAAAAACCTTGTTTATGCTCAGAAATACATAGTGGTCAAAAATTGATTCTCTTGCCCTGAAAAGCATTTTCCGCACATAAAAAAGTGGTATGTTGCTTTTTTCCCACTTTAAATGGAAAAGTGTAATAAAGCTTGTTAATTGTTGTTTAGACCTTACCAGCATCAAATGGTGAAGCACCATCGTTTTTAACACAAAAAACCTTGTTTATGCTCAGAAATACATAGTGGTCAAAAATGGATTCTCTTGCTCTGAAAAGCATTTTCCGCACATAGAAAAGTAGTATGTTGCTTTTTTCCCACTTTAAATGAAAAAATGTCACTAAACTTGGTAATGGTTGTTTAGACCTTATACCAACATCAAATGGTGAAGCACCATCGTTTGTAACACAGAAAAACATGTTTCTGCTCAGAAACACATTGTGGTCAAAAAGTATTTCTCTTGCCTCTGAAAAGCATTTTCCGCACATAAAAAAGTGGTATGTTGCTTTTTTCCCACTTTAATTGGAAAAGTGTAATAAAGCTTGTTAATTGTTGTTTAGACCTTATACCAGCATCAAATGGTGAAGCACCATCGTTTTTACCACAAAGCACCTTGTTTATGCTCAGAAATACATAGTGGTCAAAAATTGATTCTCTTGCTCTGAAAAGCATTTTCCGCACATAGAAAAGTCGTATGTTGCTTTTTTCCCACTTTAAATGGAAAAATGTCACTAAACTTGGTAATGGTTGTTCTGACCTAATACCAACATCAAATGGTGAAGCACCATCGTTTTTAACACAAAAAAACATTGTTTTTGCTCAGAAATACATAGTGGTCAAAAATTGATTCTCTTGCTCTGAAAAGCATTTTCCAAACATAGAAAAGTAGTATGTTGCTTTTTTCCCACTTTAAATGAAAAAATGTCACTAAACTTGGTAATTATTTGTTTAGACCTTATACCAACATCAAATGGTGAAGCACCACCGTTTGTAACACAGCAAAACATGTTTATGCTCAGAAACACATTGTGGTCAAAAAGTGTTTCTCTTGCCTCTGAAAAGCATTTTCCGCACATAAAAAAGTGGTATGTTGCTTTTTTCCCACTTTAAATGGAAAAGTGTAATAAAGCTTGTTAATTGTTGTTTAGACCTAATACCAACATCAAATGGTGAAGCACCGTCGTTTTTAACACAAAAAACCTTGTTTATGCTCAGAAATACATAGTGGTCAAAAATTGATTCTCTTGCCCTGAAAAGCATTTTCCGCACATAAAAAAGTGGTATGTTGCTTTTTTCCCACTTTAAATGGAAAAGTGTAATAAAGCTTGTTAATTGTTGTTTAGACCTTACCAGCATCAAATGGTGAAGCACCATCGTTTTTAACACAAAAAACCTTGTTTATGCTCAGAAATACATAGTGGTTAAAAATGGATTATCTTGCTCTGAAAAGCATTTTCCGCACATAGAAAAGTAGTATGTTGCTTTTTTCCCACTTTAAATGAAAAAATGTCACTAAACTTGGTAATGGTTGTTTAGACCTTATACCAACATCAAATGGTGAAGCACCATCGTTTGTAACACAGAAAAACATGTTTCTGCTCAGAAACACATTGTGGTCAAAAAGTATTTCTCTTGCCTCTGAAAATCATTTTCCGCACATAAAAAAGTGGTATGTTGCTTTTTTCCCACTTTAATTGGAAAAGTGTAATAAAGCTTGTTAATTGTTGTTTAGACCTTATACCAGCATCAAATGGTGAAGCACCATCGTTTTTACCACAAAGCACCTTGTTTATGCTCAGAAATACATAGTGGTCAAAAATTGATTCTCTTGCTCTGAAAAGCATTTTCCGCACATAGAAAAGTGGTATGTTGCTTTTACCCACTTTAAATGGAAAAATGTAATGAAGCTTGTTAATTGTTGTTTAGACCTTATACCAGCATCAAATGGTGAAGCACCATCGTTTTTAACACAAAAAACCTTGTTTATGCTCAGAAATACATAGTGGTCAAAAATTGATTCTCTTGTTCTGAAAAGCATTTTCCGCACATAGAAAAGTCGTATGTTGCTTTTTTCCCACTTTAATTGGAAAAGTGTAATAAAGCTTGTTAATTGTTGTTTAGACCTTATACCAGCATCAAATGGTGAAGCACCATCGTTTTTACCACAAAACACCTTGTTTATGCTCAGAAATACATAGTGGTCAAAAATTGATTCTCTTGTTCTGAAAAGCATTTTCCGCACATAGAAAAGTCGTATGTTGCTTTTTTCCCACTTTAAATGGAAAAATGTCACTAAACTTGGTAATGGTTGTTCTGACCTAATACCAACATCAAATGGTGAAGCACCATCGTTTTTAAGACAAAAAACCTTGTTTATGCTCAGAAATACATAGTGGTCAAAAATGGATTCTCTTGCTCTGAAAAGCATTTTCCGCACATAGAAAAGTAGTATGTTGCTTTTTTCCCACTTTAAATGAAAAAATGTCACTAAACTTGGTAATGGTTGTTTAGACCTTATACCAACATCAAATGGTGAAGCACCATCGTTTGTAACACAGAAAAACATGTTTCTGCTCAGAAACACATTGTGGTCAAAAAGTATTTCTCTTGCCTCTGAAAAGCATTTTCCGCACATAAAAAAGTGGTATGTTGCTTTTTTCCCACTTTAATTGGAAAAGTGTAATAAAGCTTGTTAATTGTTGTTTAGACCTTATACCAGCATCAAATGGTGAAGCACCATCGTTTTTACCACAAAGCACCTTGTTTATGCTCAGAAATACATAGTGGTCAAAAATTGATTCTCTTGCTCTGAAAAGCATTTTCCGCACATAGAAAAGTGGTATGTTGCTTTTACCCACTTTAAATGGAAAAATGTAATGAAGCTTGTTAATTGTTGTTTAGACCTTATACCAGCATCAAATGGTGAAGCACCATCGTTTTTAACACAAAAAACCTTGTTTATGCTCAGAAATACATAGTGGTCAAAAATTGATTCTCTTGTTCTGAAAAGCATTTTCCGCACATAGAAAAGTCGTATGTTGCTTTTTTCCCACTTTAATTGGAAAAGTGTAATAAAGCTTGTTAATTGTTGTTTAGACCTTATACCAGCATCAAATGGTGAAGCACCATCGTTTTTACCACAAAGCACCTTGTTTATGCTCAGAAATACATAGTGGTCAAAAATTGATTCTCTTGCTCTGAAAAGCATTTTCCGCACATAGAAAAGTCGTATGTTGCTTTTTTCCCACTTTAAATGGAAAAATGTCACTAAACTTGGTAATGGTTGTTCTGACCTAATACCAACATCAAATGGTGAAGCACCATCGTTTTTAACACAAAAAACATTGTTTATGCTCAGAAATACATAGTGGTCAAAAATTGATTCTCTTGCTCTGAAAAGCATTTTCCAACATAGAAAAGTAGTATGTTGCTTTTTTCCACTTTAAATGAAAAATGTCACTAAACTTGGTAATTATTTGTTTAGACCTTATACCAACATCAAATGGTGAAGCACCACCGTTTGTAACACAGCAAAACATGTTTATGCTCAGAAACACATTGTGGTCAAAAAGTGTTTCTCTTGCCTCTGAAAAGCATTTTCCGCACATAAAAAAGTGGTATGTTGCTTTTTTCCCACTTTAAATGGAAAAGTGTAATAAAGCTTGTTAATTGTTGTTTAGACCTAATACCAACATCAAATGGTGAAGCACCGTCGTTTTTAACACAAAAAACCTTGTTTATGCTCAGAAATACATAGTGGTCAAAAATTGATTCTCTTGCCCTGAAAAGCATTTTCCGCACATAAAAAAGTGGTATGTTGCTTTTTTCCCACTTTAAATGGAAAAGTGTAATAAAGCTTGTTAATTGTTGTTTAGACCTTACCAGCATCAAATGGTGAAGCACCATCGTTTTTAACACAAAAAACCTTGTTTATGCTCAGAAATACATAGTGGTTAAAAATGGATTCTCTTGCTCTGAAAAGCATTTTCCGCACATAGAAAAGTAGTATGTTGCTTTTTTTCCCACTTTAAATGAAAAAATGTCACTAAACTTGGTAATGGTTGTTTAGACCTTATACCAACATCAAATGGTGAAGCACCATCGTTTGTAACACAGAAAAAACATGTTTCTGCTCAGAAACACATTGTGGTCAAAAAGTATTTCTCTTGCCTCTGAAAATCATTTTCCGCACATAAAAAAGTGGTATGTTGCTTTTTTCCCACTTTAATTGGAAAAGTGTAATAAAGCTTGTTAATTGTTGTTTAGACCTTATACCAGCATCAAATGGTGAAGCACCATCGTTTTTACCACAAAGCACCTTGTTTATGCTCAGAAATACATAGTGGTCAAAAATTGATTCTCTTGCTCTGAAAAGCATTTTCCGCACATAGAAAAGTGGTATGTTGCTTTTACCCACTTTAAATGAAAAATGTAATGAAGCTTGTTAATTGTTGTTTAGACCTTATACCAGCATCAAATGGTGAAGCACCATCGTTTTTAACACAAAAAACCTTGTTTATGCTCAGAAATACATATGGTCAAAAATTGATTCTCTTGTTCTGAAAAGCATTTTCCGCACATAGAAAAGTCGTATGTTGCTTTTTTCCCACTTTAAATGGAAAAGTGTAACTAAGCTTGTTAATGGTTGTTTAGACCTTATACCAACATCAAATGGTGAAGCACCATCGTTTTTAACACAAAAACCCTTGTTTATGCTCAGAAATACATAGTGGTCAAAAATGATTCTCTTGCTCTGAAAAGCATTTTCCGCACATAGAAAAGTAGTATGTTGCTTTTTTCCCACTTTAAATGGAAAAAATGTCACTAAACTTGGTAATGGTTGTTTAGACCTTATACCAACATCAAATGGTGAAGCACCATCGTTTTTAACACAAAAAACATGTTTATGCTCAGAAATACATAGTGGTCAAAATTGATTCTCTTGCTCTGAAAGCATTTTCCGCACATAGAAAAGTGGTATGTTGCTTTTTTCCCACTTTAAATGAAAAAGTGTAATAAAGCTTGTTAATTGTTGTTTAGACCTTATACCAGCATCAAATGGTGAAGCACCATCGTTTTTAACACAAAAACCTTGTTTATGCTCAGAAATACATAGTGGTCAAAAATTGATTCTCTTGCTCTGAAAAGCATTTTCCGCACATAGAAAAGTAGTATGTTGCTTTTTTCCCACTTTAAATGGAAAAAATGTCACTAAACTTGGTAATTGTTGTTTAGACCTTATACCAACATCAAATGGTGAAGCACCATCGTTTTTAACACAAAAAACATTGTTTATGCTCAGAAATACATAGTGGTCAAAAATTTATTCTCTTGCTCTGAAAAGCATTTTCCGCACATAGAAAAGTGGTATGTTGCTTTTTTCCCACTTTAATTGGAAAAGTGTAATAAAGCTTGTTAATTGTTGTTTAGACCTTATACCAGCATCAAATGGTGAAGCACCATCGTTTTTACCACAAAACACCTTGTTTATGCTCAGAAATACATAGTGGTCAAAAATTGATTCTCTTGTTCTGAAAAGCATTTTCCGCACATAGAAAAGTCGTATGTTGCTTTTTTCCCACTTTAAATGGAAAAAGTGTAATAAAGCTTGTTAATTGTTGTTTAGACCTTATACCAGCATCAAATGGTGAAGCACCATCGTTTTTAACACAAAAAACCTTGTTTATGCTCAGAAATACATAGTGGTCAAAAATTGATTCTCTTGTTCTGAAAAGCATTTTCCGCACATAGAAAAGTCGTATGTTGCTTTTTTCCCACTTTAAATGGAAAAATGTCACTAAACTTGGTAATGGTTGTTCTGACCTAATACCAACATCAAATGGTGAAGCACCATCGTTTTTAACACAAAAAACCTTGTTTATGCTCAGAAATACATAGTGGTCACAAATGGATTCTCTTGCTCTGAAAAGCATTTTCCGCACATAGAAAAGTAGTATGTTGCTTTTTTCCCACTTTAAATGAAAAAATGTCACTAAACTTGGTAATGGTTGTTTAGACCTTATACCAACATCAAATGGTGAAGCACCATCGTTTGTAACACAGAAAAACATGTTTCTGCTCAGAAACACATTGTGGTCAAAAAGTATTTCTCTTGCCTCTGAAAAGCATTTTCCGCACATAAAAAAGTGGTATGTTGCTTTTTTTCCCACTTTAATTGGAAAAGTGTAATAAAGCTTGTTAATTGTTGTTTAGACCTTATACCAGCATCAAATGGTGAAGCACCATCGTTTTTAACACAAAGCACCTTGTTTATGCTCAGAAATACATAGTGGTCAAAAATTGATTCTCTTGCTCTGAAAAGCATTTTCCGCACATAGAAAAGTGGTATGTTGCTTTTTTCCCACTTTAAATGGAAAAATGTAACTAAAGCTTGTTAATTGGTTGTTTAGACCTTATACCAGCATCAAATGGTGAAGCACCATCGTTTTTAACACAAAAAACCTTGTTTATGCTCAGAAATACATAGTGGTCAAAATTGATTCTCTTGCTCTGAAAAGCATTTTCCGCACATAAAAAAGTGGTATGTTGCTTTTTTCCCACTTTAAATGGAAAAGTGTAATAAAGCTTGTTAATTGTTGTTTAGACCTTATACCAGCATCAAATGGTGAAGCACCATCGTTTTTAACACAAAAAACCTTGTTTATGCTCAGAAATACATAGTGGTCAAAAATTGATTCTCTTGCTCTGAAAAGCATTTTCCGCACATAGAAAAGTAGTATGTTGCTTTTTTCCCACTTTAAATGAAAAAATGTCACTAAACTTGGTAATGGTTGTTTAGACCTTATACCAACATCAAATGGTGAAGCACCATCGTTTGTAACACAGAAAAACATGTTTATGCTCAGAAACACATTGTGGTCAAAAAGTGTTTCTCTTGCCTCTGAAAAGCATTTTCCGCACATAAAAAAGTGGTATGTTGCTTTTTTCCCACTTTAATTGGAAAAGTGTAATAAAGCTTGTTAATTGTTGTTTAGACCTTATACCAGCATCAAATGGTGAAGCACCATCGTTTTTACCACAAAGCACCTTGTTTATGCTCAGAAATACATAGTGGTCAAAAATTGATTCTCTTGCTCTGAAAAGCATTTTCCGCACATAGAAAAGTGGTATGTTGCTTTTACCCACTTTAAATGGAAAAATGTAATGAAGCTTGTTAATTGTTGTTTAGACCTTATACCAGCATCAAATGGTGAAGCACCATCGTTTTTAACACAAAAAACCTTGTTTATGCTCAGAAATACATAGTGGTCAAAAATTGATTCTCTTGTTCTGAAAAGCATTTTCGCACATAGAAAAGTCGTATGTTGCTTTTTTCCCACTTTAAATGGAAAAATGTCACTAAACTTGGTAATGGTTGTTCTGACCTAATACCAACATCAAATGGTGAAGCACCATCGTTTTTAACACAAAAAACCTTGTTTATGCTCAGAAATACATAGTGGTCAAAAATTGATTCTCTTGCTCTGAAAAGCATTTTCCGCACATAGAAAAGTAGTATGTTGCTTTTTTCCCACTTTAAATGAAAAAATGTCACTAAACTTGGTAATTATTTGTTTAGACCTTATACCAACATCAAATGGTGAAGCACCATCGTTTGTAACACAGCAAAACATGTTTATGCTCAGAAACACACTGTGGTCAAAAAGTGTTTCTCTTGCCTCTGAAAAGCATTTTCCGCACATAAAAAAGTGGTATGTTGCTTTTTTTCCACTTTAAATGGAAAAGTGTAATAAAGCTTGTTAATTGTTGTTTAGACCTAATACCAGCATCAAATGGTGAAGCACCATCGTTTTTAACACAAAAAACCTTGTTTATGCTCAGAAATACATAGTGGTCAAAAATTGATTCTCTTGTTCTGAAAAGCATTTTCCGCACATAGAAAAGTCGTATGTTGTATTTATATTCCCACTTTAAATGGAAAAATGTCACTAAACTTGGTAATGGTTGTTCTGACCTAATACCAACATCAAATGGTGAAGCACCATCGTTTTTAACACAAAAAACCTTGTTTATGCTCAGAAATACATAGTGGTCAAAAATTGATTCTCTTGCCCTGAAAAGCATTTTCCGCACATAAAAAAGTGGTATGTTGCTTTTTTCCCACTTTAAATGGAAAAGTGTAATAAAGCTTGTTAATTGTTGTTTAGACCTTATACCAGCATCAAATGGTGAAGCACCATCGTTTTTAACACAAAAAACATTGTTTATGCTCAGAAATACATAGTGGTCAAAAATTGATTCTCTTGCTCTGAAAAGCATTTTCCAAACATAGAAAAGTAGTATGTTGCTTTTTTCCCACTTTAAATGAAAAAATGTCACTAAACTTGGTAATTATTTGTTTAGACCTTATACCAACATCAAATGGTGAAGCACCATCGTTTGTAACACAGCAAAACATGTTTATGCTCAGAAACACACTGTGGTCAAAAAGTGTTTCTCTTGCCTCTGAAAAGCATTTTCCGCACATAAAAAAGTGGTATGTTGCTTTTTTCCACTTTAAATGGAAAAGTGTAATAAAGCTTGTTAATTGTTGTTTAGACCTAATACCAGCATCAAATGGTGAAGCACCATCGTTTTTAACACAAAAAACCTTGTTTATGCTCAGAAATACATAGTGGTCAAAAATTGATTCTCTTGTTCTGAAAAGCATTTTCCGCACATAGAAAAGTCGTATGTTGCTTTTTTCCCACTTTAAATGGAAAAATGTCACTAAACTTGGTAATGGTTGTTCTGACCTAATACCAACATCAAATGGTGAAGCACCATCGTTTTTAACACAAAAAACCTTGTTTATGCTCAGAAATACATAGTGGTCAAAAATTGATTCTCTTGCCCTGAAAAGCATTTTCCGCACATAAAAAAGTGGTATGTTGCTTTTTTCCCACTTTAAATGGAAAAAGTGTAATAAAGCTTGTTAATTGTTGTTTAGACCTTATACCACCATCAAATGGTGAAGCACCATCGTTTTTAACACAAAAAACATTGTTTATGCTCAGAAATACATAGTGGTCAAAAATTGATTCTCTTGCTCTGAAAAGCATTTTCCAAACATAGAAAAGTAGTATGTTGCTTTTTTTCCCACTTTAAATGAAAAAATGTCACTAAACTTGGTAATGGTTGTTTAGACCTTATACCAACATCAAATGGTGAAGCACCATCGTTTGTAACACAGTAAAACATGTTTATGCTCAGAAACACATTGTGGTCAAAAAGTGTTTCTCTTGCCTCTGAAAAGCATTTTCCGCACATAAAAAAGTGGTATGTTGCTTTTTTCCCACTTTAATTGGAAAAGTGTAATAAAGCTTGTTAATTGTTGTTTAGACCTTATACCAGCATCAAATGGTGAAGCACCATCGTTTTTACCACAAAACACCTTGTTTATGCTCAGAAATACATAGTGGTCAAAAATTGATTCTCTTACTCTGAAAAGCATTTTCCGCACATAGAAAAGTGGTATGTTGCTTTTACCCACTTTAAATGGAAAAATGTAATGAAGCTTGTTAATGGTTGTTTAGACCTTATACCAGCATCAAATGGTGAAGCACCATCGTTTTTAACACAAAAAACCTTGTTTATGCTCAGAAATACATAGTGGTCAAAAATTGATTCTCTTGTTCTGAAAAGCATTTTTCGCACATAGAAAAGTCGTATGTTGCTTTTTTCCCACTTTAAATGGAAAAATGTCACTAAACTTGGTAATGGTTGTTCTGACCTAATACCAACATCAAATGGTGAAGCACCATCGTTTTTAACACAAAAAACCTTGTTTATGCTCAGAAATACATAGTGGTCAAAAATTGATTCTCTTGCTCTGAAAAGCATTTTCCGCACATAGAAAAGTAGTATGTTGCTTTTTTCCCACTTTAAATGAAAAAATGTCACTAAACTTGGTAATTATTTGTTTAGACCTTATACCAACATCAAATGGTGAAGCACCATCGTTTGTAACACAGCAAAACATGTTTATGCTCAGAAACACACTGTGGTCAAAAAGTGTTTCTCTTGCCTCTGAAAAGCATTTTCCGCACATAAAAAAGTGGTATGTTGCTTTTTTTCCACTTTAAATGGAAAAGTGTAATAAAGCTTGTTAATTGTTGTTTAGACCTAATACCAGCATCAAATGGTGAAGCACCATCGTTTTTAACACAAAAAACCTTGTTTATGCTCAGAAATACATAGTGGTCAAAAATTGATTCTCTTGTTCTGAAAAGCATTTTCCGCACATAGAAAAGTCGTATGTTGCTTTATTCCCACTTTAAATGGAAAAATTTCACTAAACTTGGTAATGGTTGTTCTGACCTAATACCAACATCAAATGGTGAAGCACCATCGTTTTTAACACAAAAAACCTTGTTTATGCTCAGAAATACATAGTGGTCAAAAATTGATTCTCTTGCCCTGAAAAGCATTTTCCGCACATAAAAAAGTGGTATGTTGCTTTTTTCCCACTTTAAATGGAAAAGTGTAATAAAGCTTGTTAATTGTTGTTTAGACCTTATACCAGCATCAAATGGTGAAGCACCATCGTTTTTAACACAAAAAACATTGTTTATGCTCAGAAATACATAGTGGTCAAAAATTGATTCTCTTGCTCTGAAAAGCATTTTCCAAACATAGAAAAGTAGTATGTTGCTTTTTTCCCACTTTAAATGAAAAAATGTCACTAAACTTGGTAATTATTTGTTTAGACCTTATACCAACATCAAATGGTGAAGCACCACCGTTTGTAACACAGCAAAACATGTTTATGCTCAGAAACACATTGTGGTCAAAAAGTGTTTCTCTTGCCTCTGAAAAGCATTTTCCGCACATAAAAAAGTGGTATGTTGCTTTTTTCCCACTTTAAATGGAAAAGTGTAATAAAGCTTGTTAATTGTTGTTTAGACCTAATACCAACATCAAATGGTGAAGCACCGTCGTTTTTAACACAAAAAACCTTGTTTATGCTCAGAAATACATAGTGGTCAAAAATTGATTCTCTTGTTCTGAAAAGCATTTTCCGCACATAGAAAAGTCTTATGTTGCTTTTTTCCCACTTTAAATGGAAAAATGTAATAAAGCTTGTTAATTGTTGTTTAGACCTTATACCAGCATCAAATGGTGAAGCACCATCGTTTTTAACACAAAAAACCTTGTTTATGCTCAGAAATACATAGTGGTCAAAAATTGATTCTCTTGCTCTGAAAAGCATTTTCCGCACATAGAAAAGTAGTATGTTGCTTTTTTCCCACTTTAAATGAAAAAATGTCACTAAACTTGGTAATTATTTGTTCAGACCTTATACCAACATCAAATGGTGAAGCACCACCGTTTGTAACACAGCAAAACCTTGTTTATGCTCAGAAATACATAGTGGTCAAAAATTGATTCTCTTGCCCTGAAAAGCATTTTCCGCACATAAAAAAGTGGTATGTTGCTTTTTTCCCACTTTAAATGGAAAAGTGTAATAAAGCTTGTTAATTGTTGTTTAGACCTTACCAGCATCAAATGGTGAAGCACCATCGTTTTTAACACAAAAAACCTTGTTTATGCTCAGAAATACATAGTGGTCAAAAATTGATTCTCTTGCTCTGAAAAGCATTTTCAGCACATAGAAAAGTAGTATGTTGCTTTTTTCCCACTTTAAATGAAAAAATGTCACTTAACTTGGTAATGGTTGTTTAGACCTTATACCAACATCAAATGGTGAAGCACCATCGTTTGTACCACAGAAAAACATGTTTCTGCTCAGAAACACATTGTGGTCAAAAAGTATTTCTCTTGCCTCTGAAAAGCATTTTCCGCACATAAAAAAGTGGTATGTTGCTTTTTTCCCACTTTAATTGGTAAAGTGTAATAAAGCTTGTTAATTGTTGTTTAGACCTTATACCAGCATCAAATGGTGAAGCACCATCGTTTTTAACACAAAAAACATTGTTTATGCTCAGAAATACATAGTGGTCAAAAATTGATTCTCTTGCTCTGAAAAGCATTTTCCGCACATAGAAAAGTAGTATGTTGCTTTTTTCCCACTTTAAATGAAAAAATGTCACTAAACTTGGTAATGGTTGTTTAGACCTTATACCAACATCAAATGGTGAAGCACCATCGTTTGTAATACAGAAAAACATGTTTCTGCTCAGAAACACATTGTGGTCAAAAAGTATTTCTCTTGCCTCTGAAAAGCATTTTCCGCACATAAAAAAGTGGTATGTTGCTTTTTTCCCACTTTAATTGGAAAAGTGTAATAAAGCTTGTTAATTGTTGTTTAGACCTTATACCAGCATCAAATGGTGAAGCACCATCGTTTTTACCACAAAGCACCTTGTTTATGCTCAGAAATACATAGTGGTCAAAAATTGATTCTCTTGCTCTGAAAAGCATTTTCCACACATAGAAAAGTGGTATGTTGCTTTTACCCACTTTAAATGGAAAAATGTAATGAAGCTTGTTAATTGTTGTTTAGACCTTATACCAGCATCAAATGGTGAAGCACCATCGTTTTTAACACAAAAAACCTTGTTTATGCTCAGAAATACATAGTGGTCAAAAATTGATTCTCTTGTTCTGAAAAGCATTTTCCGCACATAGAAAAGTCGTATGTTGCTTTTTTCCCACTTTAAATGGAAAAATGTCACTAAACTTGGTAATGGTTGTTCTGACCTAATACCAACATCAAATGGTGAAGCACCATCGTTTTTACCACAAAGCACCTTGTTTATGCTCAGAAATACATAGTGGTCAAAAATTGATTCTCTTGCTCTGAAAAGCATTTTCCGCACATAGAAAAGTAGTATGTTGCTTTTTTCCCACTTTAAATGAAAAAATGTCACTAAACTTGGTAATTATTTGTTTAGACCTTATACCAACATCAAATGGTGAAGCACCATCGTTTGTAACACAGCAAAACATGTTTATGCTCAGAAACACACTGTGGTCAAAAAGTGTTTCTCTTGCCTCTGAAAAGCATTTTCCGCACATAAAAAAGTGGTATGTTGCTTTTTTTCCACTTTAAATGGAAAAGTGTAATAAAGCTTGTTAATTGTTGTTTAGACCTAATACCAGCATCAAATGGTGAAGCACCATCGTTTTTAACACAAAAAACCTTGTTTATGCTCAGAAATACATAGTGGTCAAAAATTGATTCTCTTGTTCTGAAAAGCATTTTCCGCACATAGAAAAGTCGTATGTTGCTTTTTTCCCACTTTAAATGGAAAAATGTCACTAAACTTGGTAATGGTTGTTCTGACCTAATACCAACATCAAATGGTGAAGCACCATCGTTTTTAACACAAAAAACCTTGTTTATGCTCAGAAATACATAGTGGTCAAAAATTGATTCTCTTGCCCTGAAAAGCATTTTCCGCACATAAAAAAGTGGTATGTTGCTTTTTTCCCACTTTAAATGGAAAAGTGTAATAAAGCTTGTTAATTGTTGTTTAGACCTTATACCACCATCAAATGGTGAAGCACCATCGTTTTTAACACAAAAAACATTGTTTATGCTCAGAAATACATAGTGGTCAAAAATTGATTCTCTTGCTCTGAATAGCATTTTCCAAACATAGAAAAGTAGTATGTTGCTTTTTTTCCCACTTTAAATGAAAAAATGTCACTAAACTTGGTAATGGTTGTTTAGACCTTATACCAACATCAAATGGTGAAGCACCATCGTTTGTAACACAGAAAAACATGTTTATGCTCAGAAACACATTGTGGTCAAAAAGTGTTTCTCTTGCCTCTGAAAAGCATTTTCCGCACATAAAAAAGTGGTATGTTGCTTTTTTCCCACTTTAATTGGAAAAGTGTAATAAAGCTTGTTAATTGTTGTTTAGACCTTATACCAGCATCAAATGGTGAAGCACCATCGTTTTTACCACAAAACACCTTGTTTATGCTCAGAAATACATAGTGGTCAAAAATTGATTCTCTTACTCTGAAAAGCATTTTCCGCACATAGAAAAGTGGTATGTTGCTTTTTTCCCACTTTAAATGGAAAAATGTAATAAAGCTTGTTAATTGTTGTTTAGACCTTATACCAGCATCAAATGGTGAAGCACCATCGTTTTTAACACAAAAAACCTTGTTTATGCTCAGAAATACATAGTTGTCAAAAATTGATTCTCTTGTTCTGAAAAGCATTTTCCGCACATAGAAAAGTCGTATGTTGCTTTTTTCCCACTTTAAATGGAAAAATGTCACTAAACTTGGTAATGGTTGTTCTGACCCAATACCAACATCAAATGGTGAAGCACCATCGTTTTTAACACAAAAAACCTTGTTTATGCTCAGAAATACATAGTGGTCAAAAATTGATTCTCTTGCCCTGAAAAGCATTTTCCGCACATAAAAAAGTGGTATGTTGCTTTTTTCCCACTTTAAACAGGAAAAGTGTAATAAAGCTTGTTAATTGTTGTTTAGACCTTATACCAGCATCAAATGGTGAAGCACCATCGTTTTTAACACAAAAAACATTGTTTATGCTCAGAAATACATAGTGGTCAAAAATTGATTCTCTTGTTCTGAAAAGCATTTTCCAAACATAGAAAAGTAGTATGTTGCTTTTTTCCCACTTTAAATGAAAAAATGTCACTAAACTTGGTAATTATTTGTTTAGACCTTATACCAACATCAAATGGTGAAGCACCATCGTTTTTAACACAAAAAACCTTGTTTATGCTCAGAAATACATAGTGGTCAAAAATTGATTCTCTTGCCCTGAAAAGCATTTTCCGCACATAAAAAAGTGGTATGTTGCTTTTTTCCCACTTTAAATGGAAAAGTGTAATAAAGCTTGTTAATTGTTGTTTAGACCTTATACCACATCAAATGGTGAAGCACCATCGTTTTTAACACAAAAAACATTGTTTATGCTCAGAAATACATAGTGGTCAAAAATTGATTCTCTTGCTCTGAAAAGCATTTTCCAAACATAGAAAAGTAGTATGTTGCTTTTTTCCCAGTTTAAATGAAAAAATGTCACTAAACTTGGTAATGGTTGTTTAGACCTTATACCAACATCAAATGGTGAAGCACCATCGTTTGTAACACAGAAAACATGTTTATGCTCAGAAACACATTGTGGTCAAAAAGTGTTTCTCTTGCCTCTGAAAAGCATTTTCGCACATAAAAAAGTGGTATGTTGCTTTTTTCCCACTTTAATGGAAAAGTGTAATAAAGCTTGTTAATTGTTGTTTAGACCTTATACCAGCATCAAATGGTGAAGCACCATCGTTTTTACACAAAAAACCTTGTTTATGCTCAGAAATACATAGTGGTCAAAAATTGATTCTCTTACTCTGAAAAGCATTTTCCGCACATAGAAAAGTGGTATGTTGCTTTTTTCCCACTTTAAATGGAAAAATGTAATAAAGCTTGTTAATTGTTGTTTAGACTTATACCAGCATCAAATGGTGAAGCACAATCGTTTTTAACACAAAAAACCTTGTTTATGCTCAGAAATACATAGTTGTCAAAAATTGATTCTCTTGTTCTGAAAAGCATTTTCCGCACATAGAAAAGTCGTATGTTGCTTTTTTCCCACTTTAAATGGAAAAATGTCACTAAACTTGGTAATGGTTGTTCTGACCCAATACCAACATCAAATGGTGAAGCACCATCGTTTTTAACACAAAAAACCTTGTTTATGCTCAGAAATACATAGTGGTCAAAAATTGATTCTCTTGCCCTGAAAAGCATTTTCCGCACATAAAAAAGTGGTATGTTGCTTTTTTCCCACTTTAAATAGAAAAGTGTAATAAAGCTTGTTAATTGTTGTTTAGACCTTATACCAGCATCAAATGGTGAAGCACCATCGTTTTTAACACAAAAAACATTGTTTATGCTCAGAAATACATAGTGGTCAAAAATTGATTCTCTTGCTCTGAAAAGCATTTTCCAAACATAGAAAAGTAGTATATTGCTTTTTTCCCACTTTAAATGAAAAAATGTCACTAAACTTGGTAATTATTTGTTTAAACCTTATACCAACATCAAATGGTGAAGCACCACCGTTTGTAACACAGCAAAACCTTGTTTATGCTCAGAAATACATAGTGGTCAAAAATTGATTCTGTTGCCCTGAAAAGCATTTTCCGCACATAAAAAAGTGGTAAGTTGCTTTTTTCCCACTTTAAATGGAAAAGTGTAATAAAGCTTGTTAATCGTTGTTTAGACCTTACCAGCATCAAATGGTGAAGCACCATCGTTTTTAACACAAAAAACCTTGTTTATGCTCAGAAATACATAGTGGTCAAAAATTGATTCTCTTGCTCTGAAAAGCATTTTCCGCACATAGAAAAGTAGTATGTTGCTTTTTTCCCACTTTAAATGAAAAAATGTCACTAAACTTGGTAATGGTTGTTTAGACCTTATACCAACATCAAATGGTGAAGCACCATCGTTTGTAACACAGAAAAACATGTTTCTGCTCAGAAACACATTGTGGTCAAAAAGTATTTCTCTTGCCTCTGAAAAGCATTTTCCGCACATAAAAAAGTGGTATGTTGCTTTTTTCCCACTTTAAATGGAAAAGTGTAATAAAGCTTGTTAATTGTTGTTTAGACCTTATACCAGCATCAAATGGTGAAGCACCATCGTTTTTAACACAAAAAACCTTGTTTATGCTCAGAAATACATAGTGGTCAAAAATTGATTCTCTTGTTCTGAAAAGCATTTTCCGCACATAGAAAAGTCGTATGTTGCTTTTTTCCCTAATGGTTGTTTAGACCTAATAACAACATCAAATGGTGAAGCACCATCGTTTTTAACACAAAAAACCTTGTTTATGCTCAGAAATACATAGTGGTCAAAAATTGATTCTCTTACTCTGAAAAGCATTTTCCGCACATAGAAAAGTAGTATGTTGCTTTTTTCCCTTTTAAATGAAAAAATGTCACTAAACTTGGTAATTGTTGTTTAGACCTTATACCAACATCAAATGGTGAAGCACCATCGTTTGTAACACAGTAAAACATGTTTATGCTCAGAAACACATTGTGGTCAAAAAGTGTTTCTCTTGCCTCTGAAAAGCATTTTCCGCACATAAAAAGTGGTATGTTGCTTTTTTCCCACTTTAATTGGAAAAGTGTAATAAAGCTTGTTAATTGTTGTTTAGACCTTATACCAGCATCAAATGGTGAAGCACCATCGTTTTTACCACAAAACACCTTGTTTATGCTCAGAAATACATAGTGGTCAAAAATTGATTCTCAAAAGCATTTTCCGCACATAGAAAAGTGGTATGTTGCTTTTTTCCCACTTTAAATGGAAAAATGTAATAAAGCTTGTTAATTGTTGTTTAGACCTTATACCAGCATCAAATGGTGAAGCACCATCGTTTTTAACACAAAAAACCTTGTTTATGCTCAGAAATACATATGGTCAAAAATTGATTCTCTTGTTCTGAAAAGCATTTTCCGCACATAGAAAAGTCGTATGTTGCTTTTTTCCCACTTTAAATGGAAAAATGTCACTAAACTTGTTAATTGTTGTTTAGACCTTATACCAGCATCAAATGGTGAAGCACCATCGTTTTTAACACAAAAAACCTTGTTTATGCTCAGAAATACATAGTGGTCAAAAATTGATTCTCTTGCTCTGAAAAGCATTTTCCGCACATAAAAAAGTGGTATGTTGCTTTTTTCCCACTTTAAATGGAAAAGTGTAATAAAGCTTGTTAATTGTTGTTTAGACCTTATACCAGCATCAAATGGTGAAGCACCATCGTTTTTAACACAAAAAACATTGTTTATGCTCAGAAATACATAGTGGTCAAAAATTGATTCTCTTGCTCTGAAAAGCATTTTCCGCACATAGAAAAGTAGTATGTTGCTTTTTTCCCACTTTAAATGAAAAAATGTCACTAAACTTGGTAATTGTTGTTTAGACCTTATACCAACATCAAATGGTGAAGCACCATCGTTTGTAACACAGCAAAACCTTGTTTATGCTCAGAAATACATAGTGGTCAAAAATTGATTCTCTTGCCCTGAAAAGCATTTTCCGCACATAAAAAAGTGGTATGTTGCTTTTTTCCCACTTTAAATGGAAAAGTGTAATAAAGCTTGTTAATTGTTGTTTAGACCTTACCAGCATCAAATGGTGAAGCACCATCGTTTTTAACACAAAAAACCTTGTTTATGCTCAGAAATACATAGTGGTCAAAAATTGATTCTCTTGCTCTGAAAAGCATTTTCAGCACATAGAAAAGTAGTATGTTGCTTTTTTCCCACTTTAAATGAAAAAATGTCACTAAACTTGGTAATGGTTGTTTAGACCTTACACCAACATCAAATGGTGAAGCACCATCGTTTGTACCACAGAAAAACATGTTTCTGCTCAGAAAACACATTGTGGTCAAAAAGTATTTCTCTTGCCTCTGAAAAGCATTTTCCGCACATAAAAAAGTGGTATGTTGCTTTTTTCCCACTTTAATTGGTAAAGTGTAATAAAGCTTGTTAATTGTTGTTTAGACCTATACCAGCATCAAATGGTGAAGCACCATCGTTTTTACCACAAAGCACCTTGTTTATGCTCAGAAATACATAGTGGTCAAAAATGATTCTCTTGCTCTGAAAAGCATTTTCCGCACATAGAAAAGTGGTATGTTGCTTTTACCCACTTTAATTGGAAAAGTGTAATAAAGCTTGTTAATTGTTGTTTAGACCTTATACCAGCATCAAATGGTGAAGCACCATCGTTTTTAACACAAAAAACCTTGTTTATGCTCAGAAATACATAGTGGTCAAAAATTGATTCTCTTGTTCTGAAAAGCATTTTCCGCACATAGAAAAGTCGTATGTTGCTTTTTTCCCACTTTAAATGGAAAAATGTCACTAAACTTGGTAATGGTTGTTCTGACCTAATACCAACATCAAATGGTGAAGCACCATCGTTTTTAACACAAAGCACCTTGTTTATGCTCAGAAATACATAGTGGTCAAAAATTGATTCTCTTGCTCTGAAAAGCATTTTCCGCACATAGAAAAGTAGTATGTTGCTTTTTTCCCACTTTAAATGAAAAAATGTCACTAAACTTGGTAATTATTTGTTTAGACCTTATACCAACATCAAATGGTGAAGCACCATCGTTTGTAACACAGCAAAACATGTTTATGCTCAGAAACACACTGTGGTCAAAAAGTGTTTCTCTTGCCTCTGAAAAGCATTTTCCGCACATAAAAAAGTGGTATGTTGCTTTTTTTCCACTTTAAATGGAAAAGTGTAATAAAGCTTGTTAATTGTTGTTTAAACCTAATACCAGCATCAAATGGTGAAGCACCATCGTTTTTAACACAAAAAACCTTGTTTATGCTCAGAAATACATAGTGGTCAAAAATTGATTCTCTTGTTCTGAAAAGCATTTTCCGCACATAGAAAAGTCGTATGTTGCTTTTTTCCCACTTTAAATGGAAAAATGTCACTAAACTTGGTAATGGTTGTTCTGACCTAATACCAACATCAAATGGTGAAGCACCATCGTTTTTAACACAAAAAACCTTGTTTATGCTCAGAAATACATAGTGGTCAAAAATTGATTCTCTTGCCCTGAAAAGCATTTTCCGCACATAAAAAAGTGGTATGTTGCTTTTTTCCCACTTTAAATGGAAAAGTGTAATAAAGCTTGTTAATTGTTGTTTAGACCTTATACCACCATCAAATGGTGAAGCACCATCGTTTTTAACACAAAAAACATTGTTTATGCTCAGAAATACATAGTGGTCAAAAATTGATTCTCTTGCTCTGAAAAGCATTTTCCAAACATAGAAAAGTAGTATGTTGCTTTTTTCCCACTTTAAATGAAAAAATGTCACTAAACTTGGTAATGGTTGTTTAGACCTTATACCAACATCAAATGGTGAAGCACCATCGTTTGTAACACAGTAAAACATGTTTATGCTCAGAAACACATTGTGGTCAAAAAGTGTTTCTCTTGCCTCTGAAAAGCATTTTCCGCACATAAAAAAGTGGTATGTTGCTTTTTTCCCACTTTAAATGGAAAAGTGTAATAAAGCTTGTTAATTGTTGTTTAGACCTTATACCAGCATCAAATGGTGAAGCACCATCGTTTTTACCACAAAACACCTTGTTTATGCTCAGAAATACATAGTGGTCAAAAATTGATTCTCTTGCTCTGAAAAGCATTTTCCGCACATAGAAAAGTGGTATGTTGCTTTTTTCCCACTTTAAATGGAAAAATGTAATAAAGCTTGTTAATTGTTGTTTAGACCTTATACCAGCATCAAATGGTGAAGCACCATCGTTTTTAACACAAAAAACCTTGTTTATGCTCAGAAATACATAGTGGTCAAAAATTGATTCTCTTGTTCTGAAAAGCATTTTCCGCACATAGAAAAGTCGTATGTTGCTTTTTTCCCACTTTAAATGGAAAAATGTCACTAAACTTGGTAATGGTTGTTCTGACCCTAATACCAACATCAAATGGTGAAGCACCATCGTTTTTAACACAAAAAACCTTGTTTATGCTCAGAAATACATAGTGGTCAAAAATTGATTCTCTTGCCCTGAAAAGCATTTTCCGCACATAAAAAAGTGGTATGTTGCTTTTTTCCCACTTTAAACAGAAAAGTGTAATAAAGCTTGTTAATTGTTGTTTAGACCTTATACCAGCATCAAATGGTGAAGCACCATCGTTTTTAACACAAAAAACATTGTTTATGCTCAGAAATACATAGTGGTCAAAAATTGATTCTCTTGTTCTGAAAAGCATTTTCCAAACATAGAAAAGTAGTATGTTGCTTTTTTCCCACTTTAAATGAAAAAATGTCACTAAACTTGGTAATTGTTGTTTAGACCTTACCAACATCAAATGGTGAAGCACCATCGTTTTTAACACAAAAAACCTTGTTTATGCTCAGAAATACATAGTGGTCAAAAATTGATTCTCTTGCCTCTGAAAAGCATTTTCCGCACATAAAAAAGTGGTATGTTGCTTTTTTCCCACTTTAAATGGAAAAGTGTAATAAAGCTTGTTAATTGTTGTTTAGACCTTATACCAGCATCAAATGGTGAAGCACCATCGTTTTTAACACAAAAAACCTTGTTTATGCTCAGAAATACATAGTGGTCAAAAATTGATTCTCTTGCTCTGAAAAGCATTTTCCGCACATAGAAAAGTAGTATGTTGCTTTTTTCCCACTTTAAATGGAAAAATGTCACTAAACTTGGTAATGGTTGTTAGACCTAATACCAACATCAAATGGTGAAGCACCATCGTTTTTAACACAAAAAAACCTTGTTTATGCTCAGAAATACATAGTGGTCAAAAATTGATTCTCTTGCCTCTGAAAAGCATTTTCCGCACATAAAAAAGTGGTATGTTGCTTTTTTCCCACTTTAAATGGAAAAGTGTAATAAAGCTTGTTAATTGTTGTTTAGACCTTATACCAGCATCAAATGGTGAAGCACCATCGTTTTTAACACAAAAACACCTTGTTTATGCTCAGAAATACATAGTGGTCAAAAATTGATTCTCTTACTCTGAAAAGCATTTTCCGCACATAGAAAAGTGGTATGTTGCTTTTTTCCCACTTTAAATGGAAAAATGTAATAAAGCTTGTTAATTGTTGTTTAGACCTTATACCAGCATCAAATGGTGAAGCACAATCGTTTTTAACACAAAAAACCTTGTTTATGCTCAGAAATACACAGTTGTCAAAAATTGATTCTCTTGTTCTGAAAAGCATTTTCCGCACATAGAAAAGTCGTATGTTGCTTTTTTCCCACTTTAAATGGAAAAATGTCACTAAACTTGGTAATGGTTGTTCTGACCCAATACCAACATCAAATGGTGAAGCACCATCGTTTTTAACACAAAAAACCTTGTTTATGCTCAGAAATACATAGTGGTCAAAAATTGATTCTCTTGCCCTGAAAAGCATTTTCCGCACATAAAAAAGTGGTATGTTGCTTTTTTCCAACTTTAAATAGAAAAGTGTAATAAAGCTTGTTAATTGTTGTTTAGACCTTATACCAGCATCAAATGGTGAAGCACCATCGTTTTTAACACAAAAAACATTGTTTATGCTCAGAAATACATAGTGGTCAAAAATTGATTCTCTTGCTCTGAAAAGCATTTTCCAAACATAGAAAAGTAGTATGTTGCTTTTTTCCCACTTTAAATGAAAAAATGTCACTAAACTTGGTAATTATTTGTTTAGACCTTATACCAACATCAAATGGTGAAGCACCACCGTTTGTAACACAGCAAAACCTTGTTTATGCTCAGAAATACATAGTGGTCAAAAATTGATTCTCTTGCCCTGAAAAGCATTTTCCGCACATAAAAAAGTGGTATGTTGCTTTTTTCCCACTTTAAATGGAAAAGTGTAATAAAGCTTGTTAATCGTTGTTTAGACCTTACCAGCATCAAATGGTGAAGCACCATCGTTTTTAACACAAAAAACCTTGTTTATGCTCAGAAATACATAGTGGTCAAAAATTGATTCTCTTGCTCTGAAAAGCATTTTCCGCACATAGAAAAGTAGTATGTTGCTTTTTTCCCACTTTAAATGGAAAAATGTCACTAAACTTGGTAATGGTTGTTTAGACCTTATACCAACATCAAATGGTGAAGCACCATCCTTTTTAACACAAAAAAACCTTGTTTATGCTCAGAAACACATTGTGGTCAAAAAGTGATTCTCTTGCCTCTGAAAAGCATTTTCCGCACATAAAAAAGTGGTATGTTGCTTTTTTCCCACTTTAATTGGAAAAGTGTAATAAAGCTTGTTAATTGTTGTTTAGACCTTATACCAGCATCAAATGGTGAAGCACCATCGTTTTTAACACAAAAAACCTTGTTTATGCTCAGAAATACATAGTGGTCAAAAATTGATTCTCTTGTTCTGAAAAGCATTTTCCGCACATAGAAAAGTCGTATGTTGCTTTTTTCCCACTTTAAATGGAAAAATGTCACTAAACTTGGTAATGGTTGTTCTGACCTAATACCAACATCAAATGGTGAAGCACCATCGTTTTTAACACAAAAAACCTTGTTTATGCTCAGAAATACATAGTGGTCAAAAATTGATTCTCTTACTCTGAAAAGCATTTTCCGCACATAGAAAAGTAGTATGTTGCTTTTTTCCCACTTTAAATGAAAAAATGTCACTAAACTTGGTAATTATTTGTTTAGACCTTATACCAACATCAAATGGTGAAGCACCATCGTTTGTAACACAGCAAAACATGTTTATGCTCAGAAACACATTGTGGTCAAAAAGTGTTTCTCTTGCCTCTGAAAAGCATTTTCCGCACATAAAAAAGTGGTATGTTGCTTTTTTCCCACTTTAAATGGAAAAGTGTAATAAAGCTTGTTAATTGTTGTTTAGACCTTATACCAGCATCAAATGGTGAAGCACCATCGTTTTTAACACAAAAAACCTTGTTTATGCTCAGAAATACATAGTGGTCAAAAATTGATTCTCTTGTTCTGAAAAGCATTTTCCGCACATAGAAAAGTCGTATGTTGCTTTTTTCCCACTTTAAATGGAAAAATGTCACTAAACTTGGTAATGGTTGTTCTGACCTAATACCAACATCAAATGGTGAAGCACCATCGTTTTTAACACAAAAAACCTTGTTTATGCTCAGAAATACATAGTGGTCAAAAATTGATTCTCTTGCCCTGAAAAGCATTTTCCGCACATAAAAAAGTGGTATGTTGCTTTTTTCCCACTTTAAATGGAAAAGTGTAATAAAGCTTGTTAATTGTTGTTTAGACCTTATACCAGCATCAAATGGTGAAGCACCATCGTTTTTAACACAAAAAACATTGTTTATGCTCAGAAATACATAGTGGTCAAAAATTGATTCTCTTGCTCTGAAAAGCATTTTCCACACATAAAAAAGTAGTATGTTGCTTTTTTCCCACTTTAAATGAAAAAATGTCACTAAACTTGGTAATTATTTGTTCAGACCTTATACCAACATCAAATGGTGAAGCACCACCGTTTGTAACACAGCAAAACCTTGTTTATGCTCAGAAATACATAGTGGTCAAAAATTGATTCTCTTGCCCTGAAAAGCATTTTCCGCACATAAAAAAGTGGTATGTTGCTTTTTTCCCACTTTAAATGGAAAAGTGTAATAAAGCTTGTTAATTGTTGTTTAGACCTTACCAGCATCAAATGGTGAAGCACCATCGTTTTTAACACAAAAAACCTTGTTTATGCTCAGAAATACATAGTGGTCAAAAATTGATTCTCTTGCTCTGAAAAGCATTTTCCGCACATAGAAAAGTAGTATGTTGCTTTTTTCCCACTTTAAATGAAAAAATGTCACTAAACTTGGTAATGGTTGTTTAGACCTTATACCAACATCAAATGGTGAAGCACCATCGTTTGTACCACAGAAAAACATGTTTCTGCTCAGAAACACATTGTGGTCAAAAAGTATTTCTCTTGCCTCTGAAAAGCATTTTCCGCACATAAAAAAGTGGTATGTTGCTTTTTTCCCACTTTAATTGGAAAAGTGTAATAAAGCTTGTTAATTGTTGTTTAGACCTTATACCAGCATCAAATGGTGAAGCACCATCGTTTTTACCACAAAGCACCTTGTTTATGCTCAGAAATACATAGTGGTCAAAAATTGATTCTCTTGCTCTGAAAAGCATTTTCCGCACATAGAAAAGTGGTATGTTGCTTTTACCCACTTTAAATGGAAAAATGTAATGAAGCTTGTTAATTGTTGTTTAGACCTTATACCAGCATCAAATGGTGAAGCACCATCGTTTTTAACACAAAAAACCTTGTTTATGCTCAGAAATACATAGTGGTCAAAAATTGATTCTCTTGTTCTGAAAAGCATTTTTCGCACATAGAAAAGTCGTATGTTGCTTTTTTCCCACTTTAAATGGAAAAATGTCACTAAACTTGGTAATGGTTGTTCTGACCTAATACCAACATCAAATGGTGAAGCACCATCGTTTTTAACACAAAAAACCTTGTTTATGCTCAGAAATACATAGTGGTCAAAAATTGATTCTCTTGCTCTGAAAAGCATTTTCCGCACATAGAAAAGTAGTATGTTGCTTTTTTCCCACTTTAAATGAAAAAATGTCACTAAACTTGGTAATTATTTGTTTAGACCTTATACCAACATCAAATGGTGAAGCACCATCGTTTGTAACACAGCAAAACATGTTTATGCTCAGAAACACACTGTGGTCAAAAAGTGTTTCTCTTGCCTCTGAAAAGCATTTTCCGCACATAAAAAAGTGGTATGTTGCTTTTTTTCCACTTTAAATGGAAAAGTGTAATAAAGCTTGTTAATTGTTGTTTAGACCTAATACCAGCATCAAATGGTGAAGCACCATCGTTTTTAACACAAAAAACCTTGTTTATGCTCAGAAATACATAGTGGTCAAAAATTGATTCTCTTGTTCTGAAAAGCATTTTCCGCACATAGAAAAGTCGTATGTTGCTTTTTTCCCACTTTAAATGGAAAAATGTCACTAAACTTGGTAATGGTTGTTCTGACCTAATACCAACATCAAATGGTGAAGCACCATCGTTTTTAACACAAAAAACCTTGTTTATGCTCAGAAATACATAGTGGTCAAAAATTGATTCTCTTGCCCTGAAAAGCATTTTCCGCACATAAAAAAGTGGTATGTTGCTTTTTTCCCACTTTAAATGGAAAAGTGTAATAAAGCTTGTTAATTGTTGTTTAGACCTTATACCACCATCAAATGGTGAAGCACCATCGTTTTTAACACAAAAAACATTGTTTATGCTCAGAAATACATAGTGGTCAAAAATTGATTCTCTTGCTCTGAAAAGCATTTTCCAAACATAGAAAAGTAGTATGTTGCTTTTTTCCCACTTTAAATGAAAAAATGTCACTAAACTTGGTAATTATTTGTTTAGACCTTATACCAACATCAAATGGTGAAGCACCATCGTTTGTAACACAGAAAAACATGTTTATGCTCAGAAATACATAGTGGTCAAAAATTGATTCTCTCGCTCTGAAAAGCATTTTCCGCACATAAAAAAGTGGTGTGTTGCTTTTTTCCCACTTTAAATGGAAAAGTGTAATAAAGCTTGTTAATTGTTGTTTAGACCTTATACCAGCATCAAATGGTGAAGCACCATCGTTTTTAACACAAAAAACATTGTTTATGCTCAGAAATACATAGTGGTCAAAAATTGATTCTCTTGCTCTGAAAAGCATTTTCCAAACATAGAAAAGTAGTATGTTGCTTTTTTCCCACTTTAAATGAAAAAATGTCACTAAACTTGGTAATTATTTGTTTAGACCTTATACCAACATCAAATGGTGAAGCACCACCGTTTGTAACACAGCAAAACCTTGTTTATGCTCAGAAATACATAGTGGTCAAAAATTGATTCTCTTGCCCTGAAAAGCATTTTCCGCACATAAAAAAGTGGTATGTTGCTTTTTTCCCACTTTAAATGGAAAAGTGTAATAAAGCTTGTTAATTGTTGTTTAGACCTTACCAGCATCAAATGGTGAAGCACCATCGTTTTTAACACAAAAAACCTTGTTTATGCTCAGAAATACATAGTGGTCAAAAATTGATTCTCTTGCTCTGAAAAGAATTTTCCGCACATAGAAAAGTAGTATGTTGCTTTTTTCCCACTTTAAATGAAAAAATGTCACTAAACTTGGTAATGGTTGTTTAGACCTTATACCAACATCAAATGGTGAAGCACCATCGTTTGTAACACAGAAAAACATGTTTCTGCTCAGAAACACATTGTGGTCAAAAAGTATTTCTCTTGCCTCTGAAAAGCATTTTCCGCACATAAAAAAGTGGTATGTTGCTTTTTTCCCACTTTAATTGGTAAAGTGTAATAAAGCTTGTTAATTGTTGTTTAGACCTTATACCAGCATCAAATGGTGAAGCACCATCGTTTTTACCACAAAACACCTTGTTTATGCTCAGAAATACATAGTGGTCAAAAATTGATTCTCTTGTTCTGAAAAGCATTTTCCGCACATAGAAAAGTCGTATGTTGCTTTTTTCCCACTTTAAATGGAAAAATGTCACTAAACTTGGTAATGGTTGTTCTGACCTAATACCAACATCAAATGGTGAAGCACCATCGTTTTTAACACAAAAAACCTTGTTTATGCTCAGAAATACATAGTGGTCAAAAATTGATTCTCTTACTCTGAAAAGCATTTTCCGCACATAGAAAAGTAGTATGTTGCTTTTTTCCCACTTTAAATGAAAAAATGTCACTAAACTTGGTAATTATTTGTTTAGATCTTATACCAACATCAAATGGTGAAGCACCATCGTTTGTAACACAGCAAAACATGTTTATGCTCAGAAACACACTGTGGTCAAAAAGTGTTTCTCTTGCCTCTGAAAAGCATTTTCCGCACATAAAAAAGTGGTATGTTGCTTTTTTCCCACTTTAAATGGAAAAGTGTAATAAAGCTTGTTAATTGTTGTTTAGACCTAATACCAGCATCAAATGGTGAAGCACCATCGTTTTTAACACAAAAAACCTTATTTATGCTCAGAAATACATAGTGGTCAAAAATTGATTCTCTTGTTCTGAAAAGCATTTTCCGCACATAGAAAAGTCGTATGTTGCTTTTTTCCCACTTTAAATGAAAAAATGTCACTAAACTTGGTAATGGTTGTTTAGACCTTATACCAACATCAAATGGTGAAGCACCATCGTTTGTACCACAGAAAAACATGTTTCTGCTCAGAAACACATTGTGGTCAAAAAGTATTTCTCTTGCCTCTGAAAAGCATTTTCCGCACATAAAAAAGTGGTATGTTGCTTTTTTCCCACTTTAATTGGTAAAGTGTAATAAAGCTTGTTAATTGTTGTTTAGACCTTATACCAGCATCAAATGGTGAAGCACCATCGTTTTTACCACAAAGCACCTTGTTTATGCTCAGAAATACATAGTGGTCAAAAATTGATTCTCTTGCTCTGAAAAGCATTTTCCGCACATAGAAAAGTGGTATGTTGCTTTTACCCACTTTAAATGGAAAAATGTAATGAAGCTTGTTAATTGTTGTTTAGACCTTATACCAGCATCAAATGGTGAAGCACCATCGTTTTTAACACAAAAAACCTTGTTTATGCTCAGAAATACATAGTGGTCAAAAATTGATTCTCTTGTTCTGAAAAGCATTTTCCGCACATAGAAAAGTCGTATGTTGCTTTTTTCCCACTTTAAATGGAAAAATGTCACTAAACTTGGTAATGGTTGTTCTGACCTAATACCAACATCAAATGGTGAAGCACCATCGTTTTTAACACAAAAAACCTTGTTTATGCTCAGAAATACATAGTGGTCAAAAATTGATTCTCTTGCCCTGAAAAGCATTTTCCGCACATAAAAAAGTGGTATGTTGCTTTTTTCCCACTTTAAATGGAAAAGTGTAATAAAGCTTGTTAATTGTTGTTTAGACCTTATACCACCATCAAATGGTGAAGCACCATCGTTTTTAACACAAAAAACATTGTTTATGCTCAGAAATACATAGTGGTCAAAAATTGATTCTCTTGCTCTGAAAAGCATTTTCCAAACATAGAAAAGTAGTATGTTGCTTTTTTCCCACTTTAAATGAAAAAATGTCACTAAACTTGGTAATTATTTGTTTAGACCTTATACCAACATCAAATGGTGAAGCACCACCGTTTGTAACACAGCAAAACATGTTTATGCTCAGAAATACATAGTGGTCAAAAATTGATTCTCTTGCCCTGAAAAGCATTTTCCGCACATAAAAAAGTGGTATGTTGCTTTTTTCCCACTTTAAATAGAAAAGTGTAATAAAGCTTGTTAATTGTTGTTTAGACCTTATACCAGCATCAAATGGTGAAGCACCATCGTTTTTAACACAAAAAACATTGTTTATGCTCAGAAATACATAGTGGTCAAAAATTGATTCTCTTGCTCTGAAAAGCATTTTCCAAACATAGAAAAGTAGTATGTTGCTTTTTTCCCACTTTAAATGAAAAAATGTCACTAAACTTGGTAATTATTTGTTTAAACCTTATACCAACATCAAATGGTGAAGCACCACCGTTTGTAACACAGCAAAACCTTGTTTATGCTCAGAAATACATAGTGGTCAAAAATTGATTCTCTTGCCCTGAAAAGCATTTTCCGCACATAAAAAAGTGGTATGTTGCTTTTTTCCCACTTTAATTGGAAAAGTGTAATAAAGCTTGTTAATTGTTGTTTAGACCTTATACCAGCATCAAATGGTGAAGCACCATCGTTTTTACCACAAAACACCTTGTTTATGCTCAGAAATACATAGTGGTCAAAAATTGATTCTCTTGTTCTGAAAAGCATTTTCCGCACATAGAAAAGTCGTATGTTGCTTTTTTCCCACTTTAAATGGAAAAATGTCACTAAACTTGGTAATGGTTGTTCTGACCTAATACCAACATCAAATGGTGAAGCACCATCGTTTTTAACACAAAAAACCTTGTTTATGCTCAGAAATACATAGTGGTCAAAAATTGATTCTCTTACTCTGAAAAGCATTTTCCGCACATAGAAAAGTAGTATGTTGCTTTTTTCCCACTTTAAATGAAAAAATGTCACTAAACTTGGTAATTATTTGTTTAGACCTTATACCAACATCAAATGGTGAAGCACCATCGTTTGTAACACAGCAAAACATGTTTATGCTCAGAAACACACTGTGGTCAAAAAGTGTTTCTCTTGCCTCTGAAAAGCATTTTCCGCACATAAAAAAGTGGTATGTTGCTTTTTTCCCACTTTAAATGGAAAAGTGTAATAAAGCTTGTTAATTGTTGTTTAGACCTAATACCAGCATCAAATGGTGAAGCACCATCGTTTTTAACACAAAAAACCTTATTTATGCTCACAAATACATAGTGGTCAAAAATTGATTCTCTTGTTCTGAAAAGCATTTTCCGCACATAGAAAAGTCGTATGTTGCTTTTTTCCCACTTTAAATGAAAAAATGTCACTAAACTTGGTAATGGTTGTTCTGACCTAATACCAACATCAAATGGTGAAGCACCATCGTTTTTAACACAAAAAACCTTGTTTATGCTCAGAAATACATAGTGGTCAAAAATTGATTCTCTTGCCCTGAAAAGCATTTTCCGCACATAAAAAAAGTGGTATGTTGCTTTTTTCCCACTTTAAATGGAAAAGTGTAATAAAGCTTGTTAATTGTTGTTTAGACCTTATACCAGCATCAAATGGTGAAGCACCATCGTTTTTAACACAAAAAACATTGTTTATGCTCAGAAATACATAGTGGTCAAAAATTGATTCTCTTGCTCTGAAAAGCATTTTCCAAACATAGAAAAGTAGTATGTTGCTTTTTTCCCACTTTAAATGAAAAAACGTCACTAAACTTGGTAATTATTTGTTCAGACCTTATACCAACATCAAATGGTGAAGCACCACCGTTTGTAACACAGCAAAACCTTGTTTATGCTCAGAAATACATAGTGGTCAAAAATTGATTCTCTTGCCCTGAAAAGCATTTTCCGCACATAAAAAAGTGGTATGTTGCTTTTTTCCCACTTTAAATGGAAAAGTGTAATAAAGCTTGTTAATTGTTGTTTAGACCTTACCAGCATCAAATGGTGAAGCACCATCGTTTTTAACACAAAAAACCTTGTTTATGCTCAGAAATACATAGTGGTCAAAAATTGATTCTCTTGCTCTGAAAAGCATTTTCAGCACATAGAAAAGTAGTATGTTGCTTTTTTCCCACTTTAAATGAAAAAATGTCACTAAACTTGGTAATGGTTGTTTAGACCTTATACCAACATCAAATGGTGAAGCACCATCGTTTGTACCACAGAAAAACATGTTTCTGCTCAGAAACACATTGTGGTCAAAAAGTATTTCTTGTTAAGGTTACGAGATTATGACCCAAACGCAAGACAAGGAAACCAACAGGGTGCGGGTACAAAAGGGGATTTATTTAGTCCAAGGTACAGGCAAGGGCAAAGCAGGCGAGTAGTCCAGTAGGCAGTTGGCAGGCGGGGAGTCAGGCAGGCAGAAGGACGTAGGCAGGCGGGTGGTCGGGCAGGCGAGGTTAGGCAACGAGGAAGGCAGGCAGGCAGGAACTATGAGCAGGAACGGGAACAGGAACGAGAGCGGGAACATGAACGGGAGCGGAACCCGTAACGAAACAAGAACGGGAGTGGGACCCGAAACAAGAAGTGGCAGGGACGTAGTTACCATGAGAGGTAATACAACATTTCGAACTAGCACTGGCTCTGTGGTGAGCCAGTGCTTAAGTACAGAGGAGGTGATTAGTGATTCATGACAGGAGTGGGGAGCGGAGTGCACGTGGTGGCTAATTGACGGGGGATAAACAAAGGAGCACATGGTGAAATGGAGGCTGGGTGCCACTAGATGGCGGAAATGGACCGAAACGGAGAGGGTCACGTTACAGTACCCCCCCCTCAACGGACGCCTCCAGGCGTACGCACGACAGGGGAGGGTGCTGGCGGTGGGAATCCCGGGTTAAGGAGGGGTCCAGGAAGCGACTCCAAAAAAAATAAAAATAAACAGGCTTGCTCCCCAGGTCCGTAGCCCTCCCAGCCTACCGAAGACTGGTTTCGTGGGCCGCGACGACGCACATCCAGGAGGCGTCTGGCCGAGAACGCCGGGATGCTGTCAATCACCCGGGGAGGAGCCGGCGCTGGGAAGGGAGGAGACAGCTGACTAGGGGACCAGGGCCTTTTCCCGGCGGAAAACTGTGGGACCGGTAGCCGACGCTTGCGGCCAGGAGGCCGTTGGGGCTTGGAACTAGGAGGCAGCTGCTGGGGCTCAGGGTCAGGAGGACACTGGGGCTCAGGGCCAGGAGGCAACTGCTGCTGGGGCTTAGGAGGACACTGGGGCTGGAACTCGGGACCTGGAGACAACTGGGGCTTGGACTCGGGACCTGGAGACAACTGGGGCTTGGACTCGGGACCTGGAGACAACTGGGGCTTGGACTCGGGACCAGGAGACAACTGGGGCTTGGACTCGGGACCAGGAGACAACTGGGGCTTGGACTCGGGACCAGGAGACAACTGGGGCTTGGACTCGGGACCAGGAGACAACTGGGGCTTGGACTCGGGACCAGGAGACAACTGCTGCTGGCGCTGGGGTTCAGGACCAGGAGGCAGCTGGGGTTTCGGACCAGGAGGCAACAGCTGTTGGCGCTGGAGCTCAGGGCCAGGATACAGCTGGGGCTTGGGACTAGGAGGCAGCTGGGGCTGGCGCTGGGGGTCAGGGCCAGGAGGAAACTGTTGCTGGGGCTGGGAGTCAGGGCCAGAGGACCGCTGGGGCTTGGGACCAGGAGGCAACTGCTGCTGGCGCTGGGGCTCAGGGCCAGGAGGCAGCTGTTGCTGGGGCTTGAGACTAGGAGGCAACTGGGGCTGGCGCTCAGGGCCAGGAGGCAGCTGGGACTTGGGCCTTTTCCCGGGGGAGTTCAACTGAACCGGTAGCCGGCGCTTGCGGCCAGGAGGCAGCTGTTGCAGCGGAGCTGGTGGCCACGAGACAACGGCTGTAGCGGGGGTTGGTGGCCACGAGACTGCGGCTGCAGTGGGGGCTGACACCGGGAGGGAAAAGGACCGAGGTGTGGAAGGCAGCGGAGAAGCGGGGAAGAGAGAGAGGGAAGCCGAGGGCGAGCGGCAGTCGCGCTCGATGTGAGCCGCCAAAAGCCCCTGGATGTACTTCACATTCTCTTTAATTGAAGTAAATGGTGCTGCGGTTGCAGCCGGGGCTGGCGCCGAGAGGGAAACCGAGGACGAGCGGAGGTTGCGCCCATTATCCTCGAGGATAGCCAATATTCCCCGCATCCATGTCGAGGGTCTCCTGTCTGCTGGGTCCATCTTGGCTAGTTCGTACTGTTAAGGTTACGAGATTAGGACCCAAACGCAAGACAAGGAAACCAACAGGGTGCGGGTACAAAAGGGGATATATTTAGTCCAAGGTACAGGCAAGGGCAAGGCAGGCGAGTAGTCCAGTAGGCAGTTGGCAGGCGGGGAGTCAGGCAGGCAGAAGGACGTAGGCAGGCGGGGAGTCAGGCAGGCAGAAGGACGTAGGCAGGCGGGTGGTCGGGCAGGCGAGGTTAGGCAACGAGGAAGGCAGGCAGGCAGGAACTATGAGCAGGAACGGGAACAGGAACGAGAGCGGGAACATGAACGGGAGCGGAACCCGTAACGAAACAAGAACGGGAGTGGGACCCGAAACAAGAAGTGGCAGGGACATAGTTACCATGAGAGATAATACAACATTACGAACTAGCACTGGCTCTGTGGTGAGCCAGTGCTTAAGTACAGAGGAGGTGATTAGTGATTCATGACAGGAGTGGGGAGCGGAGTGCACGTGGTGGCTAATTGACGGGGGATAAACAAAGGAGCACATGGTGAAATGGAGGCTGGGTGCCACTAGATGGCGGAAATGGACCGAAACGGAGAGGGTCACGTTACATTTCTCTTGCCTCTGAAAAGCATTTTCCGCACATAAAAAAGTGGTATGTTGCTTTTTTCCCACTTTAATTGGTAAAGTGTAATAAAGCTTGTTAATTGTTGTTTAGACCTTATACCAGCATCAAATGGTGAAGCACCATCGTTTTTACCACAAAGCACCTTGTTTATGCTCAGAAATACATAGTGGTCAAAAATTGATTCTCTTGCTCTGAAAAGCATTTTCCGCACATAGAAAAGTGGTATGTTGCTTTTACCCACTTTAAATGGAAAAATGTCACTAAACTTGGTAATGGTTGTTCTGACCTAATACCAACATCAAATGGTGAAGCACCATCGTTTTTAACACAAAAAACCTTGTTTATGCTCAGAAATACATAGTGGTCAAAAATTGATTCTCTTGCTCTGAAAAGCATTTTCCGCACATAGAAAAGTAGTATGTTGCTTTTTTCCCACTTTAAATGAAAAAATGTCACTAAACTTGGTAATTATTTGTTTAGACCTTAAACCAACATCAAATGGTGAAGCACCACCGTTTGTAACACAGCAAAACATGTTTATGCTCAGAAATACATAGTGGTCAAAAATTGATTCTCTTGCCCTGAAAAGCATTTTCCGCACATAAAAAAGTGGTATGTTGCTTTTTTCCCACTTTAAATAGAAAAGTGTAATAAAGCTTGTTAATTGTTGTTTAGACCTTATACCAGCATCAAATGGTGAAGCACCATCGTTTTTAACACAAAAAACATTGTTTATGCTCAGAAATACATAGTGGTCAAAAATTGATTCTCTTGCTCTGAAAAGCATTTTCCAAACATAGAAAAGTAGTATGTTGCTTTTTTCCCACTTTAAATGAAAAAATGTCACTAAACTTGGTAATTATTTGTTTAAACCTTATACCAACATCAAATGGTGAAGCACCACCGTTTGTAACACAGCAAAACCTTGTTTATGCTCAGAAATACATAGTGGTCAAAAATTGATTCTCTTGCCCTGAAAAGCATTTTCCGCACATAAAAAAGTGGTATGTTGCTTTTTTCCCACTTTAATTGGAAAAGTGTAATAAAGCTTGTTAATTGTTGTTTAGACCTTATACCAGCATCAAATGGTGAAGCACCATCGTTTTTACCACAAAACACCTTGTTTATGCTCAGAAATACATAGTGGTCAAAAATTGATTCTCTTGTTCTGAAAAGCATTTTCCGCACATAGAAAAGTCGTATGTTGCTTTTTTCCCACTTTAAATGGAAAAATGTCACTAAACTTGGTAATGGTTGTTCTGACCTAATACCAACATCAAATGGTGAAGCACCATCGTTTTTAACACAAAAAACCTTGTTTATGCTCAGAAATACATAGTGGTCAAAAATTGATTCTCTTACTCTGAAAAGCATTTTCCGCACATAGAAAAGTAGTATGTTGCTTTTTTCCCACTTAAAATGAAAAAATGTCACTAAACTTGGTAATTATTTGTTTAGACCTTATACCAACATCAAATGGTGAAGCACCATCGTTTGTAACACAGCAAAACATGTTTATGCTCAGAAACACACTGTGGTCAAAAAGTGTTTCTCTTGCCTCTGAAAAGCATTTTCCGCACATAAAAAAGTGGTATGTTGCTTTTTTCCCACTTTAAATGGAAAAGTGTAATAAAGCTTGTTAATTGTTGTTTAGACCTAATACCAGCATCAAATGGTGAAGCACCATCGTTTTTAACACAAAAAACCTTATTTATGCTCACAAATACATAGTGGTCAAAAATTGATTCTCTTGTTCTGAAAAGCATTTTCCGCACATAGAAAAGTCGTATGTTGCTTTTTTCCCACTTTAAATGAAAAAATGTCACTAAACTTGGTAATGGTTGTTCTGACCTAATACCAACATCAAATGGTGAAGCACCATCGTTTTTAACACAAAAAACCTTGTTTATGCTCAGAAATACATAGTGGTCAAAAATTGATTCTCTTGCCCTGAAAAGCATTTTCCGCACATAAAAAAAGTGGTATGTTGCTTTTTTCCCACTTTAAATGGAAAAGTGTAATAAAGCTTGTTAATTGTTGTTTAGACCTTATACCAGCATCAAATGGTGAAGCACCATCGTTTTTAACACAAAAAACATTGTTTATGCTCAGAAATACATAGTGGTCAAAAATTGATTCTCTTGCTCTGAAAAGCATTTTCCAAACATAGAAAAGTAGTATGTTGCTTTTTTCCCACTTTAAATGAAAAAACGTCACTAAACTTGGTAATTATTTGTTCAGACCTTATACCAACATCAAATGGTGAAGCACCACCGTTTGTAACACAGCAAAACCTTGTTTATGCTCAGAAATACATAGTGGTCAAAAATTGATTCTCTTGCCCTGAAAAGCATTTTCCGCACATAAAAAAGTGGTATGTTGCTTTTTTCCCACTTTAAATGGAAAAGTGTAATAAAGCTTGTTAATTGTTGTTTAGACCTTACCAGCATCAAATGGTGAAGCACCATCGTTTTTAACACAAAAAACCTTGTTTATGCTCAGAAATACATAGTGGTCAAAAATTGATTCTCTTGCTCTGAAAAGCATTTTCAGCACATAGAAAAGTAGTATGTTGCTTTTTTCCCACTTTAAATGAAAAAATGTCACTAAACTTGGTAATGGTTGTTTAGACCTTATACCAACATCAAATGGTGAAGCACCATCGTTTGTACCACAGAAAAACATGTTTCTGCTCAGAAACACATTGTGGTCAAAAAGTATTTCTTGTTAAGGTTACGAGATTATGACCCAAACGCAAGACAAGGAAACCAACAGGGTGCGGGTACAAAAGGGGATTTATTTAGTCCAAGGTACAGGCAAGGGCAAAGCAGGCGAGTAGTCCAGTAGGCAGTTGGCAGGCGGGGAGTCAGGCAGGCAGAAGGACGTAGGCAGGCGGGTGGTCGGGCAGGCGAGGTTAGGCAACGAGGAAGGCAGGCAGGCAGGAACTATGAGCAGGAACGGGAACAGGAACGAGAGCGGGAACATGAACGGGAGCGGAACCCGTAACGAAACAAGAACGGGAGTGGGACCCGAAACAAGAAGTGGCAGGGACGTAGTTACCATGAGAGGTAATACAACATTTCGAACTAGCACTGGCTCTGTGGTGAGCCAGTGCTTAAGTACAGAGGAGGTGATTAGTGATTCATGACAGGAGTGGGGAGCGGAGTGCACGTGGTGGCTAATTGACGGGGGATAAACAAAGGAGCACATGGTGAAATGGAGGCTGGGTGCCACTAGATGGCGGAAATGGACCGAAACGGAGAGGGTCACGTTACAGTACCCCCCCCTCAACGGACGCCTCCAGGCGTACGCACGACAGGGGAGGGTGCTGGCGGTGGGAATCCCGGGTTAAGGAGGGGTCCAGGAAGCGACTCCAAAAAAAATAAAAATAAACAGGCTTGCTCCCCAGGTCCGTAGCCCTCCCAGCCTACCGAAGACTGGTTTCGTGGGCCGCGACGACGCACATCCAGGAGGCGTCTGGCCGAGAACGCCGGGATGCTGTCAATCACCCGGGGAGGAGCCGGCGCTGGGAAGGGAGGAGACAGCTGACTAGGGGACCAGGGCCTTTTCCCGGCGGAAAACTGTGGGACCGGTAGCCGACGCTTGCGGCCAGGAGGCCGTTGGGGCTTGGAACTAGGAGGCAGCTGCTGGGGCTCAGGGTCAGGAGGACACTGGGGCTCAGGGCCAGGAGGCAACTGCTGCTGGGGCTTAGGAGGACACTGGGGCTGGAACTCGGGACCTGGAGACAACTGGGGCTTGGACTCGGGACCTGGAGACAACTGGGGCTTGGACTCGGGACCTGGAGACAACTGGGGCTTGGACTCGGGACCAGGAGACAACTGGGGCTTGGACTCGGGACCAGGAGACAACTGGGGCTTGGACTCGGGACCAGGAGACAACTGGGGCTTGGACTCGGGACCAGGAGACAACTGGGGCTTGGACTCGGGACCAGGAGACAACTGCTGCTGGCGCTGGGGTTCAGGACCAGGAGGCAGCTGGGGTTTCGGACCAGGAGGCAACAGCTGTTGGCGCTGGAGCTCAGGGCCAGGATACAGCTGGGGCTTGGGACTAGGAGGCAGCTGGGGCTGGCGCTGGGGGTCAGGGCCAGGAGGAAACTGTTGCTGGGGCTGGGAGTCAGGGCCAGAGGACCGCTGGGGCTTGGGACCAGGAGGCAACTGCTGCTGGCGCTGGGGCTCAGGGCCAGGAGGCAGCTGTTGCTGGGGCTTGAGACTAGGAGGCAACTGGGGCTGGCGCTCAGGGCCAGGAGGCAGCTGGGACTTGGGCCTTTTCCCGGGGGAGTTCAACTGAACCGGTAGCCGGCGCTTGCGGCCAGGAGGCAGCTGTTGCAGCGGAGCTGGTGGCCACGAGACAACGGCTGTAGCGGGGGTTGGTGGCCACGAGACTGCGGCTGCAGTGGGGGCTGACACCGGGAGGGAAAAGGACCGAGGTGTGGAAGGCAGCGGAGAAGCGGGGAAGAGAGAGAGGGAAGCCGAGGGCGAGCGGCAGTCGCGCTCGATGTGAGCCGCCAAAAGCCCCTGGATGTACTTCACATTCTCTTTAATTGAAGTAAATGGTGCTGCGGTTGCAGCCGGGGCTGGCGCCGAGAGGGAAACCGAGGACGAGCGGAGGTTGCGCCCATTATCCTCGAGGATAGCCAATATTCCCCGCATCCATGTCGAGGGTCTCCTGTCTGCTGGGTCCATCTTGGCTAGTTCGTACTGTTAAGGTTACGAGATTAGGACCCAAACGCAAGACAAGGAAACCAACAGGGTGCGGGTACAAAAGGGGATATATTTAGTCCAAGGTACAGGCAAGGGCAAGGCAGGCGAGTAGTCCAGTAGGCAGTTGGCAGGCGGGGAGTCAGGCAGGCAGAAGGACGTAGGCAGGCGGGGAGTCAGGCAGGCAGAAGGACGTAGGCAGGCGGGTGGTCGGGCAGGCGAGGTTAGGCAACGAGGAAGGCAGGCAGGCAGGAACTATGAGCAGGAACGGGAACAGGAACGAGAGCGGGAACATGAACGGGAGCGGAACCCGTAACGAAACAAGAACGGGAGTGGGACCCGAAACAAGAAGTGGCAGGGACATAGTTACCATGAGAGATAATACAACATTACGAACTAGCACTGGCTCTGTGGTGAGCCAGTGCTTAAGTACAGAGGAGGTGATTAGTGATTCATGACAGGAGTGGGGAGCGGAGTGCACGTGGTGGCTAATTGACGGGGGATAAACAAAGGAGCACATGGTGAAATGGAGGCTGGGTGCCACTAGATGGCGGAAATGGACCGAAACGGAGAGGGTCACGTTACATTTCTCTTGCCTCTGAAAAGCATTTTCCGCACATAAAAAAGTGGTATGTTGCTTTTTTCCCACTTTAATTGGTAAAGTGTAATAAAGCTTGTTAATTGTTGTTTAGACCTTATACCAGCATCAAATGGTGAAGCACCATCGTTTTTACCACAAAGCACCTTGTTTATGCTCAGAAATACATAGTGGTCAAAAATTGATTCTCTTGCTCTGAAAAGCATTTTCCGCACATAGAAAAGTGGTATGTTGCTTTTACCCACTTTAAATGGAAAAATGTCACTAAACTTGGTAATGGTTGTTCTGACCTAATACCAACATCAAATGGTGAAGCACCATCGTTTTTAACACAAAAAACCTTGTTTATGCTCAGAAATACATAGTGGTCAAAAATTGATTCTCTTGCTCTGAAAAGCATTTTCCGCACATAGAAAAGTAGTATGTTGCTTTTTTCCCACTTTAAATGAAAAAATGTCACTAAACTTGGTAATTATTTGTTTAGACCTTATACCAACATCAAATGGTGAAGCACCATCGTTTGTAACACAGCAAAACATGTTTATGCTCAGAAACACACTGTGGTCAAAAATTGTTTCTCTTGCCTCTGAAAAGCATTTTCCGCACATAGAAAAGTAGTATGTTGCTTTTTTCCCACTTTAAATGAAAAAATGTCACTAAACTTGGTAATGGTTGTTTAGACCTTATACCAACATCAAATGGTGAAGCACCATCGTTTGTACCACAGAAAAACATGTTTCTGCTCAGAAACACATTGTGGTCAAAAAGTATTTCTTGTTAAGGTTACGAGATTATGACCCAAACGCAAGACAAGGAAACCAACAGGGTGCGGGTACAAAAGGGGATTTATTTAGTCCAAGGTACAGGCAAGGGCAAAGCAGGCGAGTAGTCCAGTAGGCAGTTGGCAGGCGGGGAGTCAGGCAGGCAGAAGGACGTAGGCAGGCGGGTGGTCGGGCAGGCGAGGTTAGGCAACGAGGAAGGCAGGCAGGCAGGAACTATGAGCAGGAACGGGAACAGGAACGAGAGCGGGAACATGAACGGGAGCGGAACCCGTAACGAAACAAGAACGGGAGTGGGACCCGAAACAAGAAGTGGCAGGGACGTAGTTACCATGAGAGGTAATACAACATTTCGAACTAGCACTGGCTCTGTGGTGAGCCAGTGCTTAAGTACAGAGGAGGTGATTAGTGATTCATGACAGGAGTGGGGAGCGGAGTGCACGTGGTGGCTAATTGACGGGGGATAAACAAAGGAGCACATGGTGAAATGGAGGCTGGGTGCCACTAGATGGCGGAAATGGACCGAAACGGAGAGGGTCACGTTACAGTACCCCCCCCTCAACGGACGCCTCCAGGCGTACGCACGACAGGGGAGGGTGCTGGCGGTGGGAATCCCGGGTTAAGGAGGGGTCCAGGAAGCGACTCCAAAAAAAATAAAAATAAACAGGCTTGCTCCCCAGGTCCGTAGCCCTCCCAGCCTACCGAAGACTGGTTTCGTGGGCCGCGACGACGCACATCCAGGAGGCGTCTGGCCGAGAACGCCGGGATGCTGTCAATCACCCGGGGAGGAGCCGGCGCTGGGAAGGGAGGAGACAGCTGACTAGGGGACCAGGGCCTTTTCCCGGCGGAAAACTGTGGGACCGGTAGCCGACGCTTGCGGCCAGGAGGCCGTTGGGGCTTGGAACTAGGAGGCAGCTGCTGGGGCTCAGGGTCAGGAGGACACTGGGGCTCAGGGCCAGGAGGCAACTGCTGCTGGGGCTTAGGAGGACACTGGGGCTGGAACTCGGGACCTGGAGACAACTGGGGCTTGGACTCGGGACCTGGAGACAACTGGGGCTTGGACTCGGGACCTGGAGACAACTGGGGCTTGGACTCGGGACCAGGAGACAACTGGGGCTTGGACTCGGGACCAGGAGACAACTGGGGCTTGGACTCGGGACCAGGAGACAACTGGGGCTTGGACTCGGGACCAGGAGACAACTGGGGCTTGGACTCGGGACCAGGAGACAACTGCTGCTGGCGCTGGGGTTCAGGACCAGGAGGCAGCTGGGGTTTCGGACCAGGAGGCAACAGCTGTTGGCGCTGGAGCTCAGGGCCAGGATACAGCTGGGGCTTGGGACTAGGAGGCAGCTGGGGCTGGCGCTGGGGGTCAGGGCCAGGAGGAAACTGTTGCTGGGGCTGGGAGTCAGGGCCAGAGGACCGCTGGGGCTTGGGACCAGGAGGCAACTGCTGCTGGCGCTGGGGCTCAGGGCCAGGAGGCAGCTGTTGCTGGGGCTTGAGACTAGGAGGCAACTGGGGCTGGCGCTCAGGGCCAGGAGGCAGCTGGGACTTGGGCCTTTTCCCGGGGGAGTTCAACTGAACCGGTAGCCGGCGCTTGCGGCCAGGAGGCAGCTGTTGCAGCGGAGCTGGTGGCCACGAGACAACGGCTGTAGCGGGGGTTGGTGGCCACGAGACTGCGGCTGCAGTGGGGGCTGACACCGGGAGGGAAAAGGACCGAGGTGTGGAAGGCAGCGGAGAAGCGGGGAAGAGAGAGAGGGAAGCCGAGGGCGAGCGGCAGTCGCGCTCGATGTGAGCCGCCAAAAGCCCCTGGATGTACTTCACATTCTCTTTAATTGAAGTAAATGGTGCTGCGGTTGCAGCCGGGGCTGGCGCCGAGAGGGAAACCGAGGACGAGCGGAGGTTGCGCCCATTATCCTCGAGGATAGCCAATATTCCCCGCATCCATGTCGAGGGTCTCCTGTCTGCTGGGTCCATCTTGGCTAGTTCGTACTGTTAAGGTTACGAGATTAGGACCCAAACGCAAGACAAGGAAACCAACAGGGTGCGGGTACAAAAGGGGATATATTTAGTCCAAGGTACAGGCAAGGGCAAGGCAGGCGAGTAGTCCAGTAGGCTTCTCAGGCACAGAAGGAAAAGTCAGGCAGGCAGAAACGTAGGCAGGCGGGTTTCACATTAGGCAACGAGGAAGGCAGGCAGGCAGGAACTATGAGCAGGAACGGGAACAGGAACAGCAACATGAACGGGAGCACCCGTAACGAAACAAGAACGGGAGTGGGACCCAAAACAAGAGTGGTCAACATAGTTCCATGAGAGGTAATACAACATTACGAACTAGCACTGGCTCTGTGGTGAGCCAGTGCTTAAGTACAGAGGAGGTGATTAGTGATTCATGACAGGAGTGGGGAGCGGAGTGCACGTGGTGGCTAATTGACGGGGGATAAACAAAGGAGCACATGGTGAAATGGAGGCTGGGTGCCACTAGATGGCGGAAATGGACCGAAACGGAGAGGGTCACGTTACATTTCTCTTGCCTCTGAAAAGCATTTTCCGCACATAAAAAAGTGGTATGTTGCTTTTTTCCCACTTTAATTGGTAAAGTGTAATAAAGCTTGTTAATTGTTGTTTAGACCTTATACCAGCATCAAATGGTGAAGCACCATCGTTTTTACCACAAAGCACCTTGTTTATGCTCAGAAATACATAGTGGTCAAAAATTGATTCTCTTGCTCTGAAAAGCATTTTCCGCACATAGAAAAGTGGTATGTTGCTTTTACCCACTTTAAATGGAAAAATGTCACTAAACTTGGTAATGGTTGTTCTGACCTAATACCAACATCAAATGGTGAAGCACCATCGTTTTTAACACAAAAAACCTTGTTTATGCTCAGAAATACATAGTGGTCAAAAATTGATTCTCTTGCTCTGAAAAGCATTTTCCGCACATAGAAAAGTAGTATGTTGCTTTTTTCCCACTTTAAATGAAAAAATGTCACTAAACTTGGTAATTATTTGTTTAGACCTTATACCAACATCAAATGGTGAAGCACCATCGTTTGTAACACAGCAAAACATGTTTATGCTCAGAAACACACTGTGGTCAAAAATTGTTTCTCTTGCCTCTGAAAAGCATTTTCCGCACATAAAAAAGTGGTATGTTGCTTTTTTTCCACTTTAAATGGAAAAGTGTAATAAAGCTTGTTAATTGTTGTTTAGACCTAATACCAGCATCAAATGGTGAAGCACCATCGTTTTTAACACAAAAAACCTTGTTTATGCTCAGAAATACATATGGTCAAAAATTGATTCTCTTGTTCTGAAAAGCATTTTCCGCACATAGAAAAGTCGTATGTTGCTTTTTTCCCACTTTAAATGGAAAAATGTAATAAAGCTTGTTAATTGTTGTTTAGACCTTATACCACCATCAAATGGTGAAGCACCATCGTTTTTAACACAAAAAACATTGTTTATGCTCAGAAATACATAGTGGTCAAAAATTGATTCTCTTGCTCTGAAAAGCATTTTCCAAACATAGAAAAGTAGTATGTTGCTTTTTTCCCACTTTAAATGAAAAAATGTCACTAAACTTGGTAATTATTTGTTTAGACCTTATACCAACATCAAATGGTGAAGCACCACCGTTTGTAACACAGCAAAACATGTTTATGCTCAGAAACACATTGTGGTCAAAAAGTGTTTCTCTTGCCTCTGAAAAGCATTTTCCGCACATAAAAAAGTGGTATGTTGCTTTTTTCCCACTTTAAATGGAAAAGTGTAATAAAGCTTGTTAATTGTTGTTTAGACCTAATACCAACATCAAATGGTGAAGCACCGTCGTTTTTAACACAAAAAACCTTGTTTATGCTCAGAAATACATAGTGGTCAAAAATTGATTCTCTTGCCCTGAAAAGCATTTTCCGCACATAAAAAAGTGGTATGTTGCTTTTTTCCCACTTTAAATGGAAAAGTGTAATAAAGCTTGTTAATTGTTGTTTAGACCTTACCAGCATCAAATGGTGAAGCACCATCGTTTTTAACACAAAAAACCTTGTTTATGCTCAGAAATACATAGTGGTCAAAAATTGATTCTCTTGTTCTGAAAAGCATTTTCCGCACATAGAAAAGTCGTATGTTGCTTTTTTCCCACTTTAAATGGAAAAATGTCACTAAACTTGGTAATGGTTGTTCTGACCTAATACCAACATCAAATGGTGAAGCACCATCGTTTTTAACACAAAAAACCTTGTTTATGCTCAGAAATACATAGTGGTCAAAAATTGATTCTCTTACTCTGAAAAGCATTTTCCGCACATAGAAAAGTAGTATGTTGCTTTTTTCCCACTTTAAATGAAAAAATGTCACTAAACTTGGTAATTATTTGTTTAGACCTTATACCAACATCAAATGGTGAAGCACCATCGTTTGTAACACAGCAAAACATGTTTATGCTCAGAAACACACTGTGGTCAAAAAGTGTTTCTCTTGCCCTGAAAAGCATTTTCCGCACATAAAAAAGTGGTATGTTGCTTTTTTCCCACTTTAAATGGAAAAGTGTAATAAAGCTTGTTAATTGTTGTTTAGACCTAATACCAGCAACAAATGGTGAAGCACCATCGTTTTTAACACAGAAAGCCTTGTTTATGCTCAGAAATACATAGTGGTCAAAAATTGATTCTCTTGTTCTGAAAAGCATTTTCCGCACATAGAAAAGTCGTATGTTGCTTTTTTCCCACTTTAAATGGAAAAATGTCACTAAACTTGGTAATGGTTGTTCTGACCTAATACCAACATCAAATGGTGAAGCACCATCGTTTTTAACACAAAAAACCTTGTTTATGCTCAGAAATACATAGTGGTCAAAAATTGATTCTCTTGCCCTGAAAAGCATTTTCCGCACATAAAAAAGTGGTATGTTGCTTTTTTCCCACTTTAAATGGAAAAGTGTAATAAAGCTTGTTAATTGTTGTTTAGACCTTATACCAGCATCAAATGGTGAAGCACCATCGTTTTTAACACAAAAAACATTGTTTATGCTCAGAAATACATAGTGGTCAAAAATTGATTCTCTTGCTCTGAAAAGCATTTTCCAAACATAGAAAAGTAGTATGTTGCTTTTTTCCCACTTTAAATGAAAAAATGTCACTAAACTTGGTAATTATTTGTTCAGACCTTATACCAACATCAAATGGTGAAGCACCACCGTTTGTAACACAGCAAAACCTTGTTTATGCTCAGAAATACATAGTGGTCAAAAATTGATTCTCTTGCCCTGAAAAGCATTTTCCGCACATAAAAAAGTGGTATGTTGCTTTTTTCCCACTTTAAATGGAAAAGTGTAATAAAGCTTGTTAATTGTTGTTTAGACCTTACCAGCATCAAATGGTGAAGCACCATCGTTTTTAACACAAAAAACCTTGTTTATGCTCAGAAATACATAGTGGTCAAAAATTGATTCTCTTGCTCTGAAAAGCATTTTCAGCACATAGAAAAGTAGTATGTTGCTTTTTTCCCACTTTAAATGAAAAAATGTCACTAAACTTGGTAATGGTTGTTTAGACCTTATACCAACATCAAATGGTGAAGCACCATCGTTTGTAACACAGAAAAACATGTTTCTGCTCAGAAACACATTGTGGTCAAAAAGTATTTCTCTTGCCTCTGAAAAGCATTTTCCGCACATAAAAAAGTGGTATGTTGCTTTTTTCCCACTTTAATTGGAAAAGTGTAATAAAGCTTGTTAATTGTTGTTTAGACCTTATACCAGCATCAAATGGTGAAGCACCATCGTTTTTACCACAAAGCACCTTGTTTATGCTCAGAAATACATAGTGGTCAAAAATTGATTCTCTTGCTCTGAAAAGCATTTTCCGCACATAGAAAAGTGGTATGTTGCTTTTACCCACTTTAAATGGAAAAATGTAATGAAGCTTGTTAATTGTTGTTTAGACCTTATACCAGCATCAAATGGTGAAGCACCATCGTTTTTAACACAAAAAACCTTGTTTATGCTCAGAAATACATAGTGGTCAAAAATTGATTCTCTTGTTCTGAAAAGCATTTTTCGCACATAGAAAAGTCGTATGTTGCTTTTTTCCCACTTTAAATGGAAAAATGTCACTAAACTTGGTAATGGTTGTTCTGACCTAATACCAACATCAAATGGTGAAGCACCATCGTTTTTAACACAAAAAACCTTGTTTATGCTCAGAAATACATAGTGGTCAAAAATTGATTCTCTTGCTCTGAAAAGCATTTTCCGCACATAGAAAAGTAGTATGTTGCTTTTTTCCCACTTTAAATGAAAAAATGTCACTAAACTTGGTAATTATTTGTTTAGACCTTATACCAACATCAAATGGTGAAGCACCATCGTTTGTAACACAGCAAAACATGTTTATGCTCAGAAACACACTGTGGTCAAAAAGTGTTTCTCTTGCCTCTGAAAAGCATTTTCCGCACATAAAAAAGTGGTATGTTGCTTTTTTTCCACTTTAAATGGAAAAGTGTAATAAAGCTTGTTAATTGTTGTTTAGACCTAATACCAGCATCAAATGGTGAAGCACCATCGTTTTTAACACAAAAAACCTTGTTTATGCTCAGAAATACATAGTGGTCAAAAATTGATTCTCTTGTTCTGAAAAGCATTTTCCGCACATAGAAAAGTCGTATGTTGCTTTTTTCCCACTTTAAATGGAAAAATGTCACTAAACTTGGTAATGGTTGTTCTGACCTAATACCAACATCAAATGGTGAAGCACCATCGTTTTTAACACAAAAAACCTTGTTTATGCTCAGAAATACATAGTGGTCAAAAATTGATTCTCTTGCCCTGAAAAGCATTTTCCGCACATAAAAAAGTGGTATGTTGCTTTTTTCCCACTTTAAATGGAAAAGTGTAATAAAGCTTGTTAATTGTTGTTTAGACCTTATACCACCATCAAATGGTGAAGCACCATCGTTTTTAACACAAAAAACATTGTTTATGCTCAGAAATACATAGTGGTCAAAAATTGATTCTCTTGCTCTGAAAAGCATTTTCCAAACATAGAAAAGTAGTATGTTGCTTTTTTCCCACTTTAAATGAAAAAATGTCACTAAACTTGGTAATTATTTGTTTAGACCTTATACCAACATCAAATGGTGAAGCACCACCGTTTGTAACACAGCAAAACATGTTTATGCTCAGAAACACATTGTGGTCAAAAAGTGTTTCTCTTGCCTCTGAAAAGCATTTTCCGCACATAAAAAAGTGGTATGTTGCTTTTTTCCCACTTTAAATGGAAAAGTGTAATAAAGCTTGTTAATTGTTGTTTAGACCTTACCAGCATCAAATGGTGAAGCACCATCGTTTTTAACACAAAAAACCTTGTTTATGCTCAGAAATACATAGTGGTCAAAAATTGATTCTCTTGCTCTGAAAAGCATTTTCCGCACATAGAAAAGTAGTATGTTGCTTTTTTCCCACTTTAAATGAAAAAATGTCACTAAACTTGGTAATGGTTGTTTAGACCTTATACCAACATCAAATGGTGAAGCACCATCGTTTGTAACACAGAAAAACCTTGTTTATGCTCAGAAATACATACTGGTCAAAAATTGATTCTCTTGCACTGAAAAGCATTTTCCGCACATAAAAAAGTGGTATGTTGCTTTTTTCCCACTTTAAATGGAAAAGTGTAATAAAGCTTGTTAATTGTTGTTTAGACCTTACCAGCATCAAATGGTGAAGCACCATCGTTTTTAACACAAAAAACCTTGTTTATGCTCAGAAATACATAGTGGTCAAAAATTGATTCTCTTGCTCTGAAAAGAATTTTCCGCACATAGAAAAGTAGTATGTTGCTTTTTTCCCACTTTAAATGAAAAAATGTCACTAAACTTGGTAATGGTTGTTTAGACCTTATACCAACATCAAATGGTGAAGCACCATCGTTTGTAACACAGAAAAACATGTTTCTGCTCAGAAACACATTGTGGTCAAAAAGTATTTCTCTTGCCTCTGAAAAGCATTTTCCGCACATAAAAAAGTGGTATGTTGCTTTTTTCCCACTTTAATTGGTAAAGTGTAATAAAGCTTGTTAATTGTTGTTTAGACCTTATACCAACATCAAATGGTGAAGCACCATCGTTTTTACACAAAACCTTGTTTATGCTCAGAAATACATAGTGGTCAAAAATTGATTCTCTTGCTGAAAAGCATTTTCCGCACATAGAAAAGTAGTATGTTGCTTTTTTCCCACTTTAAATGGAAAAAATGTCACTAAACTTGGTAATGGTTGTTTAGACCTTATACCAACATCAAATGGTGAAGCACCATCGTTTTTTAACACAAAAAACCTTGTTTATGCTCAGAAATACATAGTGGTCAAAAATTGATTCTCTTGCTCTGAAAAGCATTTTCCGCACATAGAAAAAGTGGTATGTTGCTTTTTTCCCACTTTAAATGAAAAGTGTCACTAAACTTGGTTAATTGTTGTTTAGACCTTATACCAACATCAAATGGTGAAGCACCATCGTTTGTAACACAAAAACCTTGTTTATGCTCAGAAATACATAGTGGTCAAAAATTGTTTCTCTTGCTCTGAAAAGCATTTTCCGCACATAAAAAAGTGGTATGTTGCTTTTTTCCCACTTTAAATGGAAAAGTGTAATAAAGCTTGTTAATTGTTGTTTAGACCTTATACCAGCATCAAATGGTGAAGCACCATCGTTTTTAACAAAAAAACCTTGTTTATGCTCAGAAATACATAGTGGTCAAAAATTGATTCTCTTGCTGAAAAGCATTTTTCCGCACATAGAAAAGTGTATGTTGCTTTTTTCCCACTTTAAATGGAAAAAATGTCACTAAACTTGGTAATGGTTGTTTAGACCTTATACCAACATCAAATGGTGAAGCACCATCGTTTTTAACACAAAAAACATTGTTTATGCTCAGAAATACATAGTGGTCAAAAATTGATTTCTCTTGCTCTGAAAAGCATTTTCCGCACATAAAAAAGTGGTATGTTGCTTTTTTCCCACTTTAAATGGAAAAGTGTAATAAAGCTTGTTAATTGTTGTTTAGACCTTATACCAGCATCAAATGGTGAAGCACCATCGTTTTTTAACCACAAAAAACCTTGTTTATGCTCAGAAATACATAGTGGTCAAAAATTGATTCTCTTGCTCTGAAAAGCATTTTCCGCACATAGAAAAGTGGTATGTTGCTTTTTTCCCACTTTAAATGGAAAAATGTCACTAAAGCTTGTAATTGTTGTTTAGACCTAATACCAACATCAAATGGTGAAGCACCATCGTTTTTAACACAAAAAACCTTGTTTATGCTCAGAAATACATAGTGGTCAAAAATTGATTCTCTTGCTGAAAAGCATTTTCCGCACATAGAAAAGTCGTATGTTGCTTTTTTCCCACTTTAAATGGAAAAGTGTAATAAAGCTTGGTAATTGTTGTTTAGACCTTAATACCAGCATCAAATGGTGAAGCACCATCGTTTTTAAACAC